>JAECUM010011010.1:0-19440 GCA_016617855.1 Megalonaias nervosa | reverse complement strand
TTTGGTAGTTGGGTATGCGTGTTTATGGTGTTCTTTGACTAGCTCATCTTTATGATAGCTTTTCCAGTTTTTTTTTGCATTTTTTTTTTTTTGTTTTTGTTTTTTTGGGTTTTTTTTGGTGCTTTTTGGCTAGCTCATCTTTTATGATGGCTTTTCCAGTTAATTTTCTTCGATTATCCAAACATGTTTTCTTCGTAGTTCTATGGCTGTTAATACGAAGTTAATTGTTTCTTTGTAAAGATTAGATTCATTTATTTCACTGGTATATAGTAGCTGGTTATCTCCAAAATGTCCTAATTTGTCAGTTATTTTCTTTTTTATTTCTTTCCTTTGTTAACCGCTCCGGTGGCCTAGTGGTCAGAGCGTCCGCCTCGGATGCGGGAGGTCGCGGGTTTGAAACCCGGCCGAGTCATACCAAAGACTTTAAAAAATGGTACTAACAGCTGCCTCGCTTGACGCTCAGCATTAGGAGGTTAGTGTTAGGACTGGTCGGCCTGGTGTCATAATAATGTGACTGGGTGGGACATCATGCTACATCTCTGCGGCATGATGCCCCAGTGCTAGACATCACTATAAACTGTCACACTGCAGACATCGTAGCGATATGACTGAAAAATTGTTAAAGCTACGTTAAAAATCCAAATCACACACACACACACACACACACACACACACACACACACACTTTCCTTTGTTCTTCTATTTTTTTGCCTTGTAGAATTATGTTTTTTTGTATCGGTTTGTTCCTTACATATTGGGCATGCAGGTATTTCTTTTATTATTTTCCTTTGGTGGGCTTTTTCGCCCGTCCACCAAGCATTGTGTAGGTATTCCAATATTTTGGATTGAGTTTTTTTTTATTCTTGATTTTGGATCAGTTAAGCCATATGTCGTTCCATTTTATGTGTGGAGCAAGAGTTTCCACTTTGTTTGGGTTCTTATTTTCTAGTTCATTTTTAATTTTTTGGTATATTTCTTTTTTATTCTTTGTTTCCCAAATTTCTTTTTATTTCTGTACATTCTTATTGCTGCTGTTGTTCTATATACCTCTATCGGGGGTGTAAGAGTTTTCATAATGTTATTATTTTTATAAATATCAGGTTTGTTAACTAATAGGAATCCAAACCAATAAAGGTATATACCTCCCCAGAAATATTCTGGGTCTGGTTTTAGATTTTTTATTCTATCCAAATAATTGGATGTTTGAATAGCTCTTAAATTGGGTAAGTTTGTGCCCCCTTGTTTTTTTGTTTTCTGTAGTGTGTATTTAGGTAATCAATTTATACCTGCATTCCATACATATTTTATTATTTCCGTATCAATATTTTTTATATAGTAGTATTCAAAGTCTGATAAAGTCTGATAATTCGTATTCATACCATATCGAGTTACACAAGAAGGTTTTTGCTATATGAATTTTTTCTAGTAGATTTAGTTGTCTAATATTCCATGTTTGTATATGTTTTCTTAGTTTTTCTATTATTGGGTTAAAGTTCAAAATTTTACTGTTTTCTCCTATACATATCCCTAAAACTTTAGCTTGTTTTATTGAAAGTTTCTGGTGGCACATTTGAATAAAATACATATATATAATACCTTGATATATATTTGACGAATGTCCACTATCTTATCAGAACTCAAATTATATAATAAAAAATTAAAAACTTATGGTGTGCATAATACTTATAATCATAAAATAAATAAGTGTTCTATAAATAATTAATCATAGTATATTCAGAATTAATTTAAAATGCCCTTTCATTTTTAAGGAATTATTAAACTTAATTTTATGATATTAGTTTATACTGTCACTAGTTAAGTTATTCAGTAAATTAGAATAATATAAAAATATTCTTAACTATTTTGTAAACAGGGGACATAATTAGAAAAAAAAATTAAAAAATTAGATCAATAAATGTCGTATAGTGTTTTGGAATTATGACCTTTTGGATATACCGTATTAAGACGGTCAATACAATAGGTTTCCTTTAGCAGACGTTCCATCTCAGAATCAGCTGTAACAATAGGTTGAAAGGAGAAATCTTGCAAAGTATGGGAAATCTTGTTAAAATGTGCGGCACCATGAGATGAAAATGATTGATCGATATAATTTTTTATGTCTGATCTATGTTGGTTCATACGTTTAGATAGTTGTTGAATGGTTTGTCCAATATATTGGATTACCCCATTTTTGCATGTGATCAAATAAATAACATTTGATGTTGCACAATTAGTATCACAACGCATATTATAAGTTTCTTTCGTATTATTACTATTGAAAGAAGTATTTTCATTAATAAAAGAACAGTGCGAACATCTAGGTCTCTTACATTTAGTTGATGATCGTTTTTTATATAATGTTTTTTTTTTTTTAATTTAGAATTAATTAGGAAATCTTTAAGATTTTTAGGCCTTTTATAAGCAAGTGTAGGTTTGCTTTCGTGTAACGATTTAACACTTGCTTTACATGATAATTTTAATAAATCCCAATATTTATTGACAATCTTACCTATATTAGGCAAACTTGGATTATATTCAGTAACAAAAGGAATGATATCTTCATTTCTATTTTTGATTTTACATTGTAAAGATTCAAGTTGCGTAAGAAAAGATACTTTTTGAAATGCAGTATTAATGATGTCAATAGGGTAATTTCTATTTAAAAAAATGCTGACCTAACTCTGTCAAAGATGATTTAAAAACAGTGTCATCCGAAATAATTCTTCCATATCTTTTTGCTTGACTATATGGTATCCCGTTTTTACATGATTTAGGATGACATGAAGAATATTCAACATACTGATGAATATTCGTGTTTTTAACATGAACCATGGTAGTGATGTCATTAGTTTCATTTTTCACGACCTCTACGTCCAAAAATAATACTTTAGTTTTAGACACATTGAACGTAAATTTTATTGTTGGATGTAATTTGTTTAAACAGTCTATAAAATAATAAAGGTCTTCTAATGAATAACTCCAAATCATAAAGATATCGTCTAAAATTCTTAACCAAACATCTGGTTTTAAGAGGCATTTATTTAGAAAGTCATTTTCTAATTTCCCCATAAATAAAGATGATAAATAAAGATGCATAACAAGGTGCCATATGACTACCCATTGCTGTTCCCAACTATTGGAGATAGTTTGTATTACCAAACTGAAAAAAGTTATTTTCGAGCACAAGTTTTATCAAATCACAAACATGTTCTTTTGATAGTTTACATGTATATTCGTTTTCTTCAAGATAATATTTACACGCTTCGATACCATCATTGTGTGGTATATTCGTGTAGTGTGAAACCACATCAAGTGTAACTAGGAGTGAATTTTCAGTTAGTTTCGATAAAGATTTCAATTTGGTGATAAAATCAAAAGTATCTTTGACGTATGTAGGTAGTGATTTCATCAGTGGTTGTAAGATATGACCAGTATATTGCGATATATTATTTGTAATTGAGTTACATGTAGAAATAATGGGTCTACCTGGATATCCAGGTATCCACCTCAGTTTTATATTTTACCCAAAATACATAAAACGGCTGATAAGTGACTACCTTTAGGATATCCAGGTGGACCCATTATTTCAAAATAAATAGTAACAGCAATATTCACGGCATTACGATACCAAAGTTGGCGTATGAACTAAAATGCTAAAACATGCCGATGAGTGTGCGGATTTTATTAAAGATGGATACTCATTACAGCATCTAGAAAAATAATTTTATAACTTTGGTAAAGCTTCCAGATCCAGATTGTATCATGCAAAAACTTAAATACTACTGATTGGGAATTGGAGGGGTAATCACCCAGGTTTACCACCAGAACTAATTAAGTAAAAAGGTTGTAGCATTGGGAGTAATCTATGGGAAGAATGCGACTAGGAACAACTTTAAACAACTACTGGAGAAAATTATGAAACAAACAGCAATTTGGAAATATTCGAAAATAGACCTAATACAAAAAGTCCAAGTGGTACAGACTTACAGACACAGTCAAATATGGTATACACCTAGAACGTATGAATTAACAAAGACCATGGTATGTAGCATAGAAAAGGAAATTATAAACTACATATAAAGTACCTTTACAGACCTAACGAACAGGGACGGTTGGGAATCCCCAATAAAAATAATGAACAAATAGCTAATATTATAAAAGAATTGAAAGCATAGAACAGACAAGGAAGTATGCATGGGGAGGTTTATACATTTATGTTTTTGGATATATATATATATATATATATATATATATATATATATATATATATATATATATATATATATATATATATATATATATATATATATATATATATATATATATATATATATATGTGTGTGTGTGTGTGTGTGTGTGTGTGTGTGTGTGTGTAAGACTAATAAAAAATTTAAAATCACCAAGGCGATGAGTATTATAAAAATATTATGTTGAAATACAGAGACAATCTATCGATATGGGGGAACGGAAACAACACGAGATCAGCTGTTAACAAATTTTTAAAAAAAAATATTAAAGAATCGAATTTGAAAAATCTATTATTGCAATGGAATCAAATATGGCAAATGTGGAGCAAAATTCCCCGGACCAACATACAAAGTGATATGTTTAAATACATACACCATATACGGCCGATGGACAAAATAGCCGTACAAAGAAATATCACAAATCAATTAAGGAAATTCCCACTATATTTATGACCAAGCTTTATTAAAGAACATGTTATACTAGAATGTAATACAGAGAAAGAAAGAAAGGAAATTAAAGTTGTTGTTATTGTTGAAGGGTTTAAAGTCATTTTTCAACACAGGATAGGCTATACATGGCGGCCAGTATAAATGGTGGAAGAAGAAACCGGGAAAACCCCGGAAAGAACCACCTACCCACGAGAAGCTACTGGTTAAGTTTTCTCACGAACCCACAATGGCAGAGCCCAAGACTCGAACCCACGCAGACAGGTGAGATGGCAGTGATCCGTAACGGTGAGCGTTTATGACCACTCGGCCACTAGGGGCCCCCTGAAATAAAAGAGATAATATAAAACAACTATGGTTTATTTATAGAAAAAAAATTCTATTATATACCAACAATATTACAGATACAGTAACATATAAGGAAATAACCAAATATATAACCAAAGTTATACATGTGATAAGAAACGAAACGTGGACGGAAGCTAGTATAATGCTAAATAATGTTCCCTTCCGCATAGGGGATAAGGGTTTTGGTCGGGGCGGGACAGGATCGGTATGTCATCAAAAGACGACTCCTGAAAAAGACTGATCCTTTCGCGCTTCGACCGGGAATCCCAACTCTCCATTATAAGAGAGAAGGGATCAGTATTTAAAAAAAGTCGAATAAATAATTAAGACCTCGTCTAATAACAAAACAAATAATCAACTAACCAGCCAACCTTTAGTGACTAACATAACTTTAACCAAAATAAGAACAATGAAATAATCACACATGGGGAGAGAGGTTGAGCCTATCCGATTAAGGAGCAAATGAAGGTGTGACGCCTATGCTACGTAGCTAACGCGAGGTAGTACGGGTCACACCCAGCTCCCCATAGGTAGGCCAACAAGACAAGAACATTACAGAACAAAAACACGGGGTAAGAAATCCACTATACTAAAAAGTGAGGGAAGGCAAGTACATACGCACAACGTACACTCATTCAACAATATACAATTTTATTTTATTTCTTTCTTCTTGTTTTTTTATTTAAATTTAATTTTTTCTTTTCTTTTTTTCTTTGCAACACTGGTGACAGTTAGAGAACAAGTGCTTGGGGAAGAAGGAGGAGATATTTGTGTGGGAGACAGGTGGGGGCAGTGCCGGATTACCAAATAGGCAGAGATGGCACCGGCATATGGGCCCCACGCCTTTTAGGGGCCCCGCGACAACGGATCAAAATAATATTGAATTGATTTGATCTTGACGTATTAGGAGATAGTTTGCGAGGGGTCACCGAGATTTAGACTGCCTAGGGGCCTCCACTGGGTTTAATCCGGCACTGGGTGGGGGACACGCTCATTAAGGGCCAGCAGCGATGACATCTGTCACTGCCACATATACCCCTAGCTAAATTTATTGTATTTTTCTTAGATAAGTCTCTGCATAAGTAAAGACAACTCTTAGAAAAGTTTGACACTTCAAGCCAGTCCAAACATGTACACAATAGTTATATTAATTCAAAAGTGTCACGCACCAAACATAACAGCTTACACTAGATTCGTACTGATCCCTTCCAAGGATCACTAATTAAAGTATGAAGGCATGGAAATCAGCCCAGGGAATATAAGCCTCTTTGAAACATATAAGGGGTAGGAGGAATATAGGGCCCAGGGAAGAAAGAACCTTGATTAAAAAATGAATGAGCTATTGTCGAAATTCTTTTTGAGCTTTTACAAAACACACTACAACAGACTATGGGGTAACATATAGACATAAAATCCTTTATATGTTTCGGACCAAGGGGGTCCTTCAAAGTTCGCCATATTATATAGGTTGAGAGCGGCGGGGGGTCCACATAAAAAAATAAAAATCCCAAACAATATTGTAACACTCCCCAGGGGTTTTACCGCTCGGATGCAAATCTAGGATCACCTCTCTCTCACCGAAAATTAAATGGTCGATCTCTAATGTGAGCCAACTAACTGGCTGCACGGGTTTCACGCTCGACATTGTGGGATTTTTTAAATGATAACTTTATATTCTTGCAATCAGATAAAGAGTAACTCAGGTTTGTCATCAGTATTAAACGTCTTGCATTGTTGAAGAGTATTATTTCTGGCAGAAGTATAAAAATACAATTTGTATTTCACATGGTGAATTTGTGGCCATTATCCTGTGCTTCTAGACTAGGAGGGGTGCCTCTTGTGCCATCTCATACGTTTTGTTGCGTGTGTCTCTCTGAACCACAACATTCCATTCCACAGACTCATTATTTTCAACCATTCCTGGAATATCTGGTGTCCAAAAATAAAGCTATACCGCTTAAATAAATGAAAAAATTGAAAAATCCACAGGAATATTCATAAGTAGCGATTTGGCGTTCAACAGAACAACCACTCGACGCCATGTTATGATGTCAGAAAAAAAACAGGTCCTACAGTCTTCGCGGATAATCACTAGACAGTACTGCATGTGAAAATGGGTCATATTATTTTTTTTTTTTTTTTATTTTTTTTTTATGAAAGAGCGTCATATTATCATTATAATCTCGTTGTTCAGTCTCATTATAAAACATAAAGTTATCAAAGATTTGAATGGCTTGCAGTCCTTGACCTATCCTTTGTTAAACAAATCCTTTTGGTCAGGATCATTGCTATGATAAGTCAATGTCAACACACACACACACACACACACACACACACACACACACACACACACACACACACACACACACACACACACACACACACACACACACACACATCGTTTGTAGCAATGTAATTATTCATAAAACTTGCCGTTTGCCAAATTATCATTCTCTGAGTGCCATACGGTAGAGTGTAAGTATATGCTTTGAGTTGACGCCAGTATCCAGATCTGTACTGTATTGGCTGGAGGGGCTCATTTAGATACGGTATAAGCCATATTACAGAAAAGTTGATTTGCCCACTTTAAATTGAGTTGGTAAATTACCGAAATTAGCACGTGCAGTTCAGCTTTTGTGCCTCTCTTTTCAAATCCAGTAAATAACATTTTGCTAAATTCATTTTCTGTTTAATAAACCATCTCGGGCAGTATATGATAAATATAACGTCATCCTAACGACATTTTCTTCTGTGTCTGCGTCTGGGAGTTGTTTCTCTCGTATTCTTAAAACGATCGGACCACTAATTCATTTCCCATAGAACCTAATGTTAATATATAAAAAATAAAATCCATATCTTCATAACCGTGGAATACACAAGCTTCCATTTAACAGGGTTAGAGAATTTGTTTTCAGCCTTGAAAAATAGGTATTTCGCAATATTTGTATGCGCCTCGTGCTGCTAAAGAGGGATTTCCTGGGCAGCACCTAATGTTTCGTATATGTAATTAAAAATTGCTTGTGTTTGTTTTAAAAAAAATTGTATTTTATTTTTTGTTTCATTATATTTTATTGTAATGATTATTTTCTCGGGAATCGATAATTTCTTTCAGTAAATTCTGTTTATCTAAAACGCAAAAGATATTGCATTAGCACTATTTTTAACTCACTATGGTACATAGAATTTGTAAACACTACGCGAAAACGATTGGCTATTGCCAAAGTCATTTCGGCCTACGTGTTAGTCTGAATAAACAATGTTTTATTTTTAAATTTATTTCAGAGTGAGAATCTGGTTCTTAGAAAGGCTGTTCTTGCTACGTGACAAATTTCATTTTTTTTTTCTAGAGTTAAGAGAACACGTGACCTATCACGCGAGAATGGGATGATGTTTTAGTTGGGTTTAATACCCTTTCTGAGAGCTTTTCAGTCAGTTGTATTTTAAACCTTGAGGGCTCGAGAGGTTTCAATTGTTGAAGCCAGATTGTTTTTGAAGTTCATTTGTTTTTGGAATTTAATAATTTATTCTCTAGAAAACCAAACAAGTATACATTTTTATAAAAAATTCTGGGAGAAAGAAATTCAGTGGAAATTTATTCTGGAGTTATAAGGAAACATAAACTGTGATTCAGTCGAGGATCTGTTAGTGTCAAGTACAACGGTCTCATCTGACGTCATCGTCTCCATATTGGAATTTCATCGAGATTCGAATTCGGATTTTATTAGAACTATTTAGTGATAGGACTTGTATTTTTCATTCTTAGGATTAAATTTTGGATTATATTCACAAACCGTAAGTCCTATTTCCAATTTTTACATTGTTTTCTAGGGAAATAAATTATTTTATTAAAATATACAAAGCTTGTTGACTTCACTCTTTTCTCTTGTTATTATTGTACGAGCCTACACGTAACACTAATAACACAGCCTCGCACCAAGAGTCCATATACTATTTCGTCAGTGGGAAATTAAATATAGGATATCCAAATAAAAGTAAATATTTTATTATCAACAGTATTACATAGATTGTAGTTTATGAAATGTATAATGGAAAAAAGAAATTAAATCCCTTTACAAGCCAATGGGTGCATCTCGAAATATTTAGTACCACGCCTGTAGACTGACTCTCTGGCTGTAAAAATAGTAGTAGTCTGATACCGGATTATTTTTGGTCCAGATAAGCGAAAAGCACAATAATTTTCTTCTCTGATAGAACGCTTTACAAGAATTGAAAGTTGAAATACTTTCTGCATAAAATAATGCATAACAATGCATACGCAAAAATATTCTTCAAAGCTGTGTTTTAATGGTGTCTTGACGGCGTTTAATGGTGTATTATAATTGTTTCAGAAAGTTATACCTACGCTATCAAATACGGAAAACATCTATTACCTTTGATAGATTGCTTGATATTGAAAACATCTAATCATAGATGTTTCTTCTTACACCTAAATTTGCATAATTGATTTTTAATTAACGCGGCAGGTTTAGTCTGTATTAAGATGGGATTGTAAGTGAATAAACTTAACCACTGACACTTTAAAAAAATCAGATTACAAACAAAACGTCGCCAAAAACATTTGCAAAATGTATTTGGACATGGTTTAGCTTGCCGATCATAATACATAATATTTCTTTTCTAGACAGAAGTAATGTTCATGCTTGGATCCTCTCTGATGAAGTCTGATCCGGTCAAATTAATTTCCAGAAGCAATAAGGTTTTATTGCTAAAATAGGACTGATTTATCAAAATTAATACCTCAGGAACCTAATCTTTTCATACATTTTACTTTTTCTCAGACAATTATCGATATATAAAAGCTAAATTAATAAAATAAATACGAATCTATTTGTCAACGTAACTGAATATTGCACAAAAACATATTTTTTCCCCCCCACTGCCAATCCTTGATCAGCCATATCGTATCTACATAAGTTATTTAAGTGAACAGTCTTTTCTTGGGATTCATCTGGATTGTAGAAAAGTTGAATATGTTGGTAATTTGTCATTATACCGTATAAGCTAACATAATAGTTCATCGTAGGCGACAATACCCAAAGATTTGGAGAGGTACAAAATGGCTACATCTACACATGGGCGCCCGCAGGATTTTTCGCAGGGGGGGGGGCAGGACTTTGTGCGGGGGGGGGCAGGATTTTCAGGGGAGGTCAGTCAGTCACGGCCTGGAGAGTTAGTATAAGAGGCAGTCTGAAACTATAGCTAATATTTATTAAGCGTTTTGAACAGAATCTTGTGACATATTTTCAGCTTCATTTGCATGACTAAACTTGTCGGAATTTATGTATATATTTGCAGTATGATGGGGGGGGGGGTCACGTGACCCCCTTGACCCATGCTGCGGGCGCTCATGCATCTATATATGTTTTACAACTTGATCTACACTGTACCAAAAGAAAGTCTGCTCTACATCCAGAGTAGAAAAAAAAGCAATTGCGTCCCTTTAATTTAACAAAAGGAGATTAAATCGGACGCTATCTTTCAGCCAGAAACATATGGTATCGATACATTGTGTATATAGAGACATCAAAGTTTTATGTGTATCACAACATTTTTGTAAAATCTTGGCTCATTTGTTATCACTTAATTTAAGGGCCCGATCATAAATTTCAATTTCGTTTAGGATATCGATTGTTTCACCGTCTGGGAAGCGATTTAGCACGCAAGTAAATTTTCTCGAACGGTTGAGCGGTGTATTAGCTTAGGCGGTTCAAATTTAAGACAGCGCCATGTCTATATTCTGAACTATTGACCCTAGTACAATTTACCCAAACTTTTCCATTTTCTAAATTTAAGATGTGCCATCTCTCTCGTATCAACGCTTCGGCAGACTTTTCATATTCATTTGAATTAGAAATTTCCGTGAGATATTTCCACCGACAAAAAAATTGTGTATAATGACTGTGTCTGCACAGTTCAAAATGAACTTGTGTCAACAATTGTGTACAATGACTATGTCTTCAACCGTTAAAAAGGGTACAAAAATCAATGATTGTGTATAATGACTTGTCTATAATGACTGTCTGCAAACCTTAAAAAGCAAAGAATCGACAACAGCATAAGCTTGATGTGGGTAGGTAAACCATTATCTAGATCAGTGTCAACCTAGCTCTGTGATTATGCAATAAACAGACAAGTACATATACATCTGGACTTGCACTTTCTAGATGAATGTTAACCTATAAATGGAGAACTACATGGGAGTCTAGTCTTGCTCGTGCTTGTATTAAAGATCATCAAGTAGGCATCATCTCCCCATTTTCATTTTCTATTATGTAGCATAAGTCGCAATAGCTCAGAGGTTAACGTACCGCACACACTACCAGAAAGGTGTTACGACTCTGTAGTCTTTAAGTAACAGAAAAGAGCGAGAACCAACAAGTTTTGAAAACTTCAGCAAATAATTTATTTCCGTAGAATACAAAATGAAAATTTGAAAAAGAACTTGCAGTATTGTGAGTTAAATCCCATATAGTCTTAAAAGTTATCTCACAAGTCCAAAAACATACAGTATTCCGAATGAATTCATATAGATTCCCGAATGAACCCCAGTCTTGACTGTACTGATGTACCAGTAGCCGGGAATAGCGTTGATAACAGTCATGATGTCTCATAATGATATAATCGAAATATCTCAAAACCAACTCCCAATAATCCCAAAGTAGTGATTTAATCCGAAAATATTAATGAGAAATTTGCAGTTCCAATAAATAATTCAAATAAATAAATCCTCTTAAATCAAAACTGAACATAACTGAAAGACTGATTCCACTTAAGATGTTAGGATAGGAATAATTAATTCTGATGTAAATAACCTTAATATAAAATCTAAGACATAATAAGATGACCAGGATGAGGGCCGAACGTTCATTTTCAGAATAGTTTAGGTTATAAACAAGATCAGGTCTATTGCTAAAATTTTAGTAAAGGACATGGCAAATGTAAGGTAGACCAGGAATTCCCGATGGGACAAACAATGTTCAAATCCAAGTAAACATGTCTACCTGAAAATAATAATAATCTTAAAATATAATCTACAATAATATACAAAAATGAATTATGTAATATGTTGTTTACAAAAGAAAAGATATTGCTCCAGTAGGCCGAAACTACTACCCTCAAGTATGGACAAAGGCCAATCATACAATAGAAATTAAATATACCTAATAGGTGTGCGGGTTCGAATCCTGCCTAGACAAGGTCGAATTGGCCGCCTTGATATGTCCCTGGGTAAGACAATTATCTCGGCATGATATAACCTTAAATGTTCTCCTTTTGCATCCAAATTAACATTGTGTGTTTGTACACGCACGCACGCACGCACGCACGCACGCACGCACGCACGCACGCACACACACACACACACACACACACACACACACACACACACACGGGTCTAAAGGAACTCGGCGAATGACAACTCGAACAGAGAAATCGCCGATATAACATCGTGCAGGAAGACAAGAGTGTCTGTCCATCGCCAAGATCTTAAAAGATCTGGAAAATATTTAGTTTGTTAATAAAATAACACATATTTTCCTTTAACCACGCGTCGGTAAATAGTTCCTGAATAGCATTAAAAAGCACGGTTTACATAGAGAATATATAACATGTCTCTGGTTACCTACGGTACACTATTTCTATAGAAGAAATGAACATTGCAGATGAAAATAAGATGGGGGGAGTCCGTTCTATTATTTTGAGAAAGGTTCAAAAGTAGAGAAAAACAACTTTGTGAACACCAATGGTTTCTAAATGTTTGAATACTACCTTTATGAAAGTTCTTAAGTTATTTTTGTCCCCTTTAGGGAAAGGAATGAAATATGACAATAGTATTCAATAATAGGAGTTTAATGTTTACGAATTGATGTTGTCTTTAAAGTGTTGATGGTTGTATTCAAAGTGTTGATGTTTGTCATTAAAGTGTTGATGGTTGTCTTTAAAGTGTCGATGGTTGTTATTAAATTGTTCATGGTTGTTATCAAAGTATTGATGTTTGCCATGAAAATGTTGATGGTTGTTATCAAAGTGTTGATGGTTGTTATCAAAGTGTTCATAGCTGTTATCAAAGTGTTGATGTTTGTTATCAAAGTGTTGATGGTTGTTATCAAAGTGTTAATGTTTGTCATAAAAGTGTTGATAGTTGTTATCGAAGTGTTGATGGTTGTTAT
Source organism: Megalonaias nervosa (assembly GCA_016617855.1). Lineage (NCBI taxonomy): Eukaryota > Metazoa > Mollusca > Bivalvia > Unionida > Unionidae > Megalonaias > Megalonaias nervosa. Next base: position 6,209 of record JAECUM010011010.1, on the reverse strand, counting down.
CAAAGTGTTCACAGCTGTTATCAAAGTGTTGATGTTTGTCATGAAAGTGCTTATAGTTGTTATCGAAGTGTTGATGGCTGTTATCAAAGTGTTCATAGTTGTTATCAAAGTGTTGATGTTTGTCATGAAAATTTTGATAGTTGTTATCAAAGTGTCGATGGTTGGTATCAGAGTGTCGATGGTTGTTATCGAAGTGCTGATGGTTGTTATCAAAGTGTTGATAGTTGTTATCAGTGTCGATGGTTGTTATCAGTGTCGATAATTGTTATCGAAATGTTGATGGTTATCATGAAAGTGTTGATGGATGTCTTGAAGGTGTTGACGTTTGTCATTAAAGTGTTGATGGTTGTCAATGAAGTGTTTCTTAAATATAAAGTCATAAGGAACAAAAGTATCGAAAACTACTGATAGTTAATATGAAGGTATTCACCTTTCCTATTAGTGATTCAGCAATGATTGCAGTTCCAATGTCATATATGTAAGAAATTTAGGTCAGAGACTTACATAAATATGGCAAATGTTTATTGACAATTATATTTTCATAAATGTATGCAATCTCAAGAAAACTCAGAAGAAAAGTATTCGACTTGAGAAGTGCATAACTTTAGCATCTGGGGCAGAATTACATTTCCAGTAGGTGAAAGCATACGAATTTTACTTGGACCTTATCACCAGTGTCATGCCAGAACTTCCAAACCTAGCAATTTACGTTTTACTTCAAATAAGGCTAGGGTAATTTGGGGAATGGATTTTGTTATGATATCGTGTGGCACGTATGTCTCGAAATACAAAAATAGAGGAGTTTAATTGTTCTATATGCTGTCGAAGTTAAAGATGCTGTTAGGACAAATGCCGAGTTAAAAACCTTGTAGAATGAACGATAAGTTCTAGACTATTGCACTTAGCAACAAAAACAAAATGTATGAAGACTTTCTCTGTCAACGAGACCAGAATCTTATGTTGTGCTTCCGTTAATCTCATGGGTGCCACATTATGCTATACTGGAATCGGCAGATCACTGAGATCTATCGAAAAAAACAAAAAACTCTCCATAAATGCGCAAGTGAATTAAGAAATTTATCTTACACCCGAAAGACGATTGGCAGTGTATCACTCATTTATCCTGTAAAATTTCAACTACTGTTATCTAACCTGGCATGTCAGCATATTTATTTAAAGCAAACTTGATAAATGGCATGGAAGAACTGTAAGATTTGTCTTTGATGAACACAAGAAACCATACTCTAAAGTACTGGATTTGGCTATTGATTCCTCTCTTTAAATACGAAGGTTGGACACCGTAGTGCTTGAAGTTTTCAAGATTTTAAAAGCAGTATCTTGTTTACTTGAATCATCTAGGAGCTAGGCCAATAAATCAGCTCCTCACCCGTGATGATATTGATTTTCGTTGAAAGCTGCAAAAATCCGCAGCCAATTTTGGATGCACACATCGGTGTACATTGTATACACTTACTTGTATTTCTCGCGGCTATGGAGCTACCGTCGGCTGAAGGGTTCGTCTGGTGACATGTATTATTGGAGCAAATTCTATGTTTGGTGACTTGCAAATCCACGTGGAATAGCACAACCATCTGTTCTGCGGCCATTTTGAATTTCGCGCTACATGTGGCTGTTACCAATTACCGGTATGTGACTAAAGCGTATGCAGATTTGTTCTGGAAAGATCTGCATGCAGCACAATTGCACATTTTAATGAACAGCTGACATCAGATCCACATATCGCTCATCAGTATCAACACATATTTCTTTTCTTGGTGTTGATTTATCGGGCTATCTAGGAGCTTATTAACAAAGCATTTTATCTCTGTTTACTTTAATCATCTTGGAGCTTATTAACAAAACTATTTTAATTCTTTTACTTGCATAAACACGTTGGAGACTCCAAGTTTGGTTTACAATCATTTATGTATGCAACAGCAAAACTTTGGAACTCTCTTCCATTTTAAAAGGTCAGTTTCTTTTATTAACTTTGAATGGGGTGATTCAAATAAATGCTTAATTTGTACCATTAAATTAAGATCTAGCTGCAACAAGAAAATGTATCTTAAACTTGATCAGTCTGGGTCGGCTACCGTGTTGTGTCCTTGGGCAAGGACTTTGTACCTTGATGTGTTCTTGAGCAAGGACTTTTCTTTAGTCGCCTCGGCTCTAAATAAGCTTCTTGTATTGCTGTTCCATATCTACACCAACCCAAACCAAACCATATCTTTTAAACTTTCTGTAGTTTTAGTTTTAGATTGCATTCGTGTTTAGATGTACACGAGTTGATTTAGTTGTTCTGTATGTTTAATGCTTTTGAAGCCATCGTAGATTCAGTTCTTTGTTGCTTGGCATCCCCATATATTCTGTTATATGTGTATGTGCGCAGTGTAATTTTTACATTTACAGTCACTTGCTTTGTTAAATCCATTTGTTAAAATAAGCACATGTACGCGTCATAAAAATTCTTCTTATAGAAAGCCAGCCATTGGTGTAAGGGAAGTAACTCTTACATTAACTTTCGTTTTGCAGGGAGGTATTAAACGATTGTTTTATTAAAGGCATTTTAGTTCATAGCAAGCATCGAAATAGCGCTGCAGTGTAGTTACATTTCACACTAAAATTTATGGTCAGTATGAGAAATCCTCAATAAAGTTACCTTGGGTTTTGGTTTCCTTTAAATACAATACCTGAATCAATGATAGAACTGTAGAAAACATGATATGACGCAGGATGCAAGAGTTAGTAGAAGTATGTTCAGAGGACCATTTTCTCGTTATTATTTTAGCCCTGCTCCACAGTACATCGATTTCTTGACGATAAAATACCTCCTCCTATTAGAAAAACGCAGTGCACGCCTAATGTACCCTGGCGAAACCGCAGCTTGTATTTATTTGACATAGATTTTCATGCAGAAGTGAATCATGATTCCGCATCAAACTGGAGGTTTCACATAAAAAGATATTTAAAAAACGCGTACAGTACCGGATGAAATTATTATTGTTGCGCAATTTATCTATTCATAAAGAAAATATTTGTATTTCTATTTTGTTTATCGTCAATGTGGTTTTAATGAGTTTTCCTTCTGACCGAAACTTCAACAGAGGGGAACGAAAAGTAGATGGAAGTTGCATCTAAAGGAGTAGAGTCCATTGATATGGAGCATAACAGATATAATAATAAGATATAATAATAATAATAATAATAATAATAATAATAATAATAATAATAATAATAATGTTGTTGATGATGATGATGATTGTAATGGTGGTGATAATGTTGAGAGTGAGGAGAAATCAAGGTTTTATATATGAAGTCATCAGTTTTCTTCATTCATTTAATTCTCTACAGCATCTACAAGGTTAAAATATGATGTTTTATAGCTGAGTATTTACTCTCTTCACCATTATATTACAAATGTTCAAAAAATCATGTTGGCACTGTTTAAAAAATCAGCATTGCCTTTATTTCTTCATAGCTTATTCTTAAGACAAAACTTGTTTCCAGGGTAAGAAGACTGACACACTAAATTTATGCATCTTCTCTCTCTCTCTCTCTCTCTCTCTCTCTCTCTCTCTCTCTCTCTCTCTCTCTCTCACACACACACACACACACACACACACACTGAGGCTTGCAATTTAAAACATCTACACAGTTTCTATACAAATAGAGAAGACAAAATTCGGCTTTAAAGGGAAGCAATCCATGTGAAATACGTCAGCAGGATATCCAATTCTCTCCCCTACTCCATATTCATTCAGGGATCATTGTTATAACATACACAAAGTTGTACCAGAAGTTGTCTAAAACGTGTGGCTTGCTTTTTGGCGTACGCTGATCGGTTGCGATCACTACTGCTTATAGTTAGTTAACGTATAAGATTCACCACAGAGTTAGTTAGTTTTGGAGGTTTACGGTACAGCAACTCTAACGGCGATTCAATTGGAATAGTCTTACTCAAGGACACACAACGGCAACTGACTTGTGCTGATCCTATGGTAGGATTCGAACCCATACCCTTTCGGCAGCGAGTACAATACATTAACCACTGACCCATCGCACTTCTGTTGGAGGTAGGAGTTATAGACTCAACCATTCTTTGGACTGAAACTTTCATGCAAAAGTATTTTTCTTTTCTTATTTGGCCAGGGTAGGTTGCCTATGTGTGTCCTTTTGGAAAGTCACGTCATTCCAGTCTCCTCTGCATGATATAGCCAACGTATTGAAAATGATAACAACTTTCTGTATGACCAATGCATGCGATGCAAGAAAAACATTGACTGTCATGGACAATAAACTGCAGAAGGGTAACACGATTTTTGCAAAAGGCAGTTTGTTCTTATCTGGTTGAAAGAAAGTAGACTATTTACTCTTTACTGATACAATTGGCAGATTTTACCAGCATTATGTATTTTAATACATGTATTTATCAAATCTAAGTTGAAGACTAACGTTGAGGTAATTATGTTTTGTTACTCTCTGTCTCTCTCTGTCTCTCTGTCTGTCTGTCTCTCTCTCGCTCGCTCGTAAGATGTCTGAGGCACATTTAATCATTTACAGTTTTCTAGACCAGTAATATAAGCGACTGTTAGCATTGTGCACGTTTGTGAAGCAGCTATTTATATTTTATTTCACAATCACGTGCTTGCATTTAAAGTCTTCTGGCATTTTTCTCTACTATCAAGTATTGGACGAACGCTTCTTTAAACACAAGATCTCATTCACGTTAGAGTACTAAGCAACAAAATGAATAATACAGCAATCCAATTTATATCTATTAGCGTTTTAAAGAATGCTAATGAGCCGAGGAACTTACGACTTACTGGAGGATTTTGAGATTTCTTTGGTGCCAAAATGACACATTATATTAATAAGAAATCAATATTCTTAACAATTTTCTTAAGAAACTTTGATTGATGGCGTTGTAAAGTAATGACTTGATCAAGCGGCAGGACATATTGATTTGGCGAGTTTAATAACTATTAATCAATTTCACATTACCATGGAAACCAGAATAAACGTTCTGCAGTGCGACACATAGATATCAGCAAAGAAGATCTGACATTCACGAATAAAATCGGTATAATGGTCATTGAGCTTTCGAGAGTGTTTTGAATCTTGAATTATTAGAATGATCAAATAAACAGGAAAAAATCTGCATGCAAAAACTTCATGCTCCCTGATTTAAGACTTTAAGTACGCACTCGTATGCATTGCCAACATAGACTGCATGTCTACTTATTTCCTGTATTTCCTAATTTGCATGTTAATTCGTGACGAGAATGTTTTAATAGAAAAAGCATGGCATTCATACTAAATCTATATTGATCAGTCACCAGCCGAAACAAACTAAACACAGTCTATTCAATTCAGGTCGCATATTTTTGGGGGTTTTGTAGCTTTTAACGTTGGTTGTTGACACACAGTAACGGCCTTAGCAACGCGCTGCCTGACTTGGATCATTTTGGCGAGAACCCCTGGATTTACGCGCTGAGCCTCCTGTGAGCACGGCATTTAGAAATAATGTTTTAAACAAGATTTATATGATATTGAACTTAAAATTTTCTTCCATCGCTTTAAAATTACTTTCTATCCATAGATATATTTTTAAAAATGGCTAACGCTCGGGGTCCCTGAGAACGCCAGACCTGATTGGGCCAAATCGGTCTAATCGGCCTAATGCCGGCCCTGTAATAACAATATTGGCTATATATCGCTGAGTAAATGGGAGGCAAGTGCTGTTCCCAAAGACACACCGATGCAACCGAACAGGGCTGTCCTGGGCGTGTATCGAACCCCCAACTCTTGGATTATGAGTCCGAAGCTCTCTCAACTCAGCTACCGCGACACCCTTAAGCTCGCATTTAGTTTAACAACTTTCCTTCAGTGATCGGAAAACACCTCTAAATTACTACGATGCCATTGCATACATATGTATCTTGTTTTCCAGATGACGTCATGTTTACATTACACACCATCATAGTGTTCATTACGAGCAATTCGACTAGGATGAGTTATTCTTAGCTGACATTTTCCCATGATGATTTCTCGAGCATGAACTCACCAGGGAACTTTCTTTTGCTAATGATGTTGTCGTTGTTTTGGGGTTTTATGCCATTTTCAGCTCAAGATAGGCTATACATGGATGCCAGTATAAATGGTGGAGGAAGCACCTAGGAAAGCCTCGGTAAGAACCACCGACCCACGGG
>JAECUM010011008.1:0-33547 GCA_016617855.1 Megalonaias nervosa | reverse complement strand
ATATATATATATATATATATATATATATATATATATATATATATATATATATATATATATATACCAAACAGAACGGAAAGTGCTATCATTGGATCTCGTGTTATTTTGGGTCATAAATCCATTTTATATCAAGTAAGATTGATCGTACTTTAATTAAGAAAAGTGATATTCATAAGGTGTACAAAATGTACCACATTTCGACTCGAAATGCATATGAAAATGTTATTTCTAAATGTCAACATGAAGACCCATTCCATGACCTTCTTGAACCTGTAATCCAGAAAATCATATTTACTATGTATCTTTTAGAATCATACAAATAAATACGTTATTTAAAAGGTGGAAATGTATACCTTAAAAAATTCTGCATCTTAATCCATGTTTTCAATTTTGCAAGAAGTTGTACCACACGTACCAAATCGTCTGCTACCCAACGTGTCAACTTGCCGCTAGAACTGGATTCTCAAGAAATTCTCTGGCGTATAGTCTGTTTCTGAATTCTTTAGTATTTTTTCCCCATAAACAAGCCGTTGTAAACACATTACATCTTATTCATTTTTGTTTCTCTTCCACATGATAGCTTATTTTTTTATAAAATGTTGAACTTTACTAATTTTTTTCACAAGATCGGTTTAGTCTGTTTAATATCTCTTGCCATTTATTGGCATCGTTGCGTTGAATTATGTAAAAGTAGCTGTAAACATGACCTAATTACTCGACTAAACTGCTGAAAAACAGTCCAAAGTAATGTTTTTCATTTCTATAGCCGGATGGATAAACATTTCATCTTTTCAAAGCTGTGCGCAGAATAGGCCGACATATCGCGAGTCATGAAAACACGGGGGTGGTATCCAGTGTGTCCAAAATTAATATTATTTTGAACAGAATATTCTGGTGACAATTGCTTCTTTTCAAATGGTAAGCATTTCAGTATTTTATTTTCGTCAATCGGTCGAATTTGGTACGCGTTTTGCTTCAGTATTGGTGACGGAGACTTTAGGTGGGGCAGAAATGCCCGGCAGCATTATATATATATATATATATATATATATATATATATATATATATATATATATATATATATATATATATATATATATATAAAGTACCATTTGCTATTTTGCAAATATATACACTGATGCAACTGAAAAGGACAGATTTCAATTATAAAGTAATACAGTTTGTCAAATTTTGTATATTTTAAAATCAAGTTTGTTTAGCAGTCTTGCAAATTGTAAAATGACTGATAAACCAATTGAATATACACAGTCTTACTAAACTCCAAGTAAAAACTTGATACGTTATGAAACAAAATGAAGCAAGGTATATCAAATGACTCTGCAATTGGTATTACACAATTTGTTCACAATATCCTATGTAATGTTTAAAAAAATATACTCAAAATTATTTATGCGATCCAAGAATTACCTTTATATGAAGAGATCTTATAAATGCTAAAAGATATTTCAGAAAATATATGATATAACAAATTCTTGGAATAGATTATTAAATATTGGTGTCAACTAATAAATCAAGCATAATATTATAATAGTTTATAAACTCATGTTACAGATATAATTGTTGGTCACTTTTTCTGCATTTTAGGAAATGGAAACATCAGTAGATTGATTAAACAAGCAGTAAGAAAAGTACAAGAGATAGAGAGCGAAGTCAAGCCACAGAATATGGTTGTCAGAATATTAAATGTTTTCAAAGGAAAGGACTCGAAGGACCCGGTACAATTATATTCAATCATAGGAAATAATCAAGGAAACGATTCAATAAAGGCAAGAAACAGCAGAAAACGAGGTGAATATAGAAGCAAAGACAAAGAGAGCGGCAAAAAGTTGAAGAAAAACAGATGAGGAAAAGTAGCAAAATTTAGTAAAAGGAGGAACAATAATTGTATATACATGTACTTAGATGTGAAGACAAGAATTGTTAATCCGAGTATATGTGTTTGATTTACCACAAGTCAAAATGTTTGATGAAAGTTCCGCTTTGTAGATTCCTTTTCATTGCGGTTCGAACAATTTTTTTCTTTTTCTACCGAGCAACGGAAGAGGTAAAGGAGGTTCCAACTGTCTTTACATCGCACCGTGTAAGGGTTGTTCGATCTATATGATGGATTTTAGTGACGAGTTGCAATCGTAATAATTTTGCCATAATTTTATCTATGTACCACATATTTAAAGATCGGTGGACTTTATGGATGATTTATAGTAAGAAGTATTCCTTGAGAAAAAGAAACAAATTCAAATAAATATAATGTGTATAAACAAATATAATGTGTAACGTGCTTTGAGATATATTATCTTTGGATAGATTTTATATATATATATATATATATATATATATATATATATATATATATATATATATATATATATATATATATATATCACCTTGGATAGCACATACAAATAACATTAATACTTTAGAAAAATACAAAGACAGGTTGTAATTGAAATTGTATGAAGCGAAGTTTTCACAAAGTTTTCCATGCATGAAATCAACCAAACTTAAAGATATCTCTCTCACTCTGATTACTGGTAAAATCTAAAGCTTTGTGGTGGCAATGGCCCAACAAAAAATTCTGAGGAATGCTATGTCTTGCCGGCTTCGCCGTGACATATTCACCTCAGAATGAAAAGTAGGTCATTTACCGAGTTTTCTTTTTAATGAATGCCATCAAAGCTAACAAAGCAGAATGCAAAGATCATGTATCATGACCATACACGATCTTACATGCAACAGTGTGCAGGAAAGTGCAACAATAAAGAGAAAATATTCTACATTGTGTCAATATTACGCGTATCTCACCTCTGATCGGACTTCATGTATCTTCTCCATGTATGAACACACCCATATAAATTTGACGCATATACAAAAAACCCATGATAACTATGATCTACTTTTGCCGATAGTTAGCGCTGCCCTCCAAGGCGAACATACCGTTTGGAGACAACTCGATAAGATTTTTCAGCGGTTACCCCAGTGTGTATGGCGTACTTTGCAAATGAAAGTTTTATCACTGATTAAATATAACTTTAACATGTTTGAAAACTGTCTTTTGTTGCGATATTGCCCCTAATTGTGGCCGCTATAATTCATAATAAAAGTTGCACTAACCAGCTTTGAATGAGCACGCTCGCATGTCCTGTCAAACCTTTAGTGTAGGATGTATTTGCCGAAGCACTTTAAAATCCATGCTGACGTCAGAAGATTATTTTCTTTGTTCCATTATGAACTCTATACTTAAATACTGAATTCTTTTAGAACAAAATATTGGAAATAACGAACTGAAAATTTTGACTGAGACACATATTGTCCCTCAATAACAATTTATCTTCTGAACATTACCAGACAGTTCACATCCTTAAGGACGCTCCAGTAATCGCTTTCGATTTTATGCTCCCGATAATAAATTAGGAGTTGCATGCCCTTATCTGTTGGAGTTCCATTGCGCGCTGGTAACTTTACAGGTAACGTGTGAACATTAGGTTTATTGATAAAAGGAAACATTTTCTTCCGCGCATAGTAGACAGAGCAGAGTCAGTTTTTGGTATTATATATTCTGGTTTATTGTGGATGATCACATTCCTTTCTACCTTGACATTGGTCTGTTGGAATGAGTGTTGGTTTATAAGTGTTTGTTTCTTAGAACCAATGTGTGTCACTATATCATATCTCGTGCCTTATAGATTAATTTGTAAGAATGAGTGTTGGACTGCAACTCTTGACGTTTATTTGAAAGAGTCGGAATTTCATCTCTATGAGCAACCCATAGCTATGTATGTTTGTGCGTGTTCTCGATATTAAGTGTGTCAGTACCCATACCATAAAATAACACTTGAACTATTTACATTAGTTTGTAAGTTTGGGTGTTTGTTTGTACGAGTCTGTGTTATCATCACGCGACATCATATCCCTAACATCAGTTTGTAAGAATGAATACTGCAAGCATGATTGTTTGTTTGTAAGAGTCGTTTTAGCACGTTTATCCCAATACCTTAGTTTACATGTGCAGATGCTTACTTGCAAGAATACGTGTTAGTCCACATTTCATTATATACCCATTCTCTTCCTATATATTACTTTGTAGGATCGAGTGTTAAATTGTATGAAAAAGCGGAACAAATCAAGTCGTTTGGAGTAAAATTCATCAGTATGACTTCTTTCCTATAACGCTATAAAGATAAATGATATGGAATTACAGAGCTAGTTTACCATCAAATGGTCAAGTTAGAGAAAACATGAGACTATTGTTACGACTCTAAGGTCTTAAACTAAGTATAAAGAAAGAGTTAAACCCAGCACGTTTTGTGAAATTGAAAATATAATTTATTTCCCTAAAAGCAATGTGAAAAAGTAAACATAACTTAGAGTATTGTGAATGAAATCCTAAACAGTCCTAAGTGTTTTATCAAGTCCAAACGTATCAAGTAATACAAATGAGTTCCAGTGGCATTCCGAATGACGTTCACTAAAGTACTGGTATACCAATAGCATTGAATAAATCCCACACTGTCTTTAAATGAATTCACAGTAATACCGGAATAGGTATAATTCCCAATAGTCTAAATAGTTTGTCGACTTTATAATTCAAATGATTGATAAAATGATATAAATGAATCCTCTAAATTAAGTACAACTGAATATCTTCCAAGACTGGTGTTTACTTCTAAGAATGTCTAATTATCCAGTGTATATGTATGTGTGTGTGCATATATATATATATATATATATATATATATATATATATATATATATATATATATATATATATATATATATATATATATATATATATATATATATATATTACATACATATATACATGGTATCACCACTTTCGCTTTATCAATTATCTCGCACAGATACATTTCACTGTCTCATTATGAAATAAATCATGAAATAGAGGTTATCGAAGATTTTTTAGTAGATGTAGAGAAATATTTCGAGATTGAAGTAGATTTGCATTCTTCATTCTGTGACAATGCGATTAATAGCTGCATTACATAATCAATGAAAAGAAGTTCCGAAATTTTATAATAATTTTAGGAGATCAACGTTGTACAAAATTTAGCTTAATGTAATATTATGTTTCAGATTTTTGTTATCACATTTCATACGCGGATTGATACTGTCGGAGTAGGAATCAAGATTATGAAGATACCAATCTTGTTAAGGATTTGCTAAAGACGAGGAATGAGAGGTTTGGAATTCGAATTATTGTTCAGGTTTTGACCAACAATGTCTAAACAATAACACCAAAAACTGTATCTTAAACGTCCTGAGAGAATTATAATTGAAAATTAAGACCATATTTTCTTACTGTATTAAAGATGAAGTGAAGAAAATATGGTACAGATAAACCACCGATTTTCCGGCAACGGATGGTCCGGCACCTCTTTTAGTCCGGAAAAAATTACGAGAGGGCACTTTAAATTCCCGACACCGACAAATTAGTTTACTGGGCGCGCATTCGGATTGTTTACACTGCTTTGTTGATGGGTGATACTTGTATTTTGTGCGATTCTTAGCTTATTTTACTTACATTTAACCCTAGCAATGGCTTCTAAGAAAGATGCAAGTGTCAGTGGTGGTGTCAAGCTTAAACACCAGTCATGACCGATGCAAGATATAGTGGAACTGTTGGAAAAACTGGACCATGGTGTTTCCATGCGAAAGCTGTGTGACATCATTGGTATTGGTTGATCAACTGTTTACGATATAAAGAAGCAAACGGACAAAATATTGAAATTCTATTCAGACAGTGATTCAAAGAAGCGAATGAACATTAAAAAAAAACTATGAAAGATGGCAAGAGTACTGAGTATGACCGAGTGATGATAAAATGGTTTCGACAAAGTCGGAGTGGACTTGTCGGGCAGGATGGTAATGGACCAGTCTCACTAGTTTCATAAAGAACTTTAATTAGAACATGAGTGTGACTATAATGAAGGATGGCTTCAAAGTTTCAAGAAGCGTCATGCAATTTCCATGCATAAAGTGTGTGGAGAAAAACGGTCCGTAGAATGCGAAGGAGCTGCCGAGTTTGTGGACGAATTTCATAAGCTTGTAGTTGATGAGTATCTCAGTCCTAATGCAGATGAAACTGCATTCTGTTGGTGATGCACACCTAGAAGGACGCTAACAACGGAGGACGTAGAAGGGCTCACAGGATTCAAACAGTCTAAGGATAGAGTTACCATCTTAGGATGCTCAAAAGCAGCAGGCATGCACAGATGTAAACCACTGGCGAAGGAAAAAAATAAATGCCATAGGGCAGTGAAGGTGTTAAAATTTACCCAGTAACATACCGCACTAATAAAAAATAGCTGGATTACCACCGCGATTATGTTAGAATGGTTTCTGATGCTTGACTTTGGATCGTATTCCTCCACACTAGGTCCCTCTTATTTGACTCGCATCAATTGTGTCAGGTTCTCATGTTTTATTCTGGACCTTCCCTTCGTCTTAATTTTGTTCTGCACGCCGAAGCCTCTCTGGCATGCCACAGATGTCACTGGTGACACCAACCCAATTACAGCTACGACTGCAAAGTTTGCAAATACATCTCTGTACTCTTGAAGCAGAGATGTACAAGCTTCTGGTAGTGTGCAGTTCAATGGTCTCTAGAAGTCTCAGAAAAAAATGTGCCAGAAAAAAATAGTTTTGAAGCACCGACATATACTAAGCAAATTTTAAAAAAATCTGTCTCAATGTTCTACAATTATTTGATGTTGCCGCAACATAAACAAACGGGTATTGGTTTGGTCCTTCAAAGAGAGCCTTAAACAGCGACGTCAATAAAACATGCACCTTCATCAATGCAAGCCAACGACCTTTGATCAGAGGAAGTCAGCAACAAACTTAAATAAAATCATTGTTCAATTTTTCTTAGTGATTAGAACATATTTATTGTGTCCCGAAAGTTTCCTGTTTACAACAAAAAAAGGTGCATACGGAGGACTCCTGTGTGGGTGATTTTCTGCATCCCAGATCAAATATTTGCGTAGAAATATGCGTAATTAAGCGTTTCTGAGATCTCTGGAAAGATCAAAACACATGAAACAACTTCGCTTGGATGAAATTTTAAAAAAGATATCTAAGAAGAATGTGCATCAGAGCAGTACATCTGAAAATCCTGTGGCTTCAACTTCACGTGCCCCGAATGCCCCGCCTTCAGCATCAGAAATCTATGGTGAAGCAACCAACTATGTAACAGACAGTAATCATGACAGCCCTCAACTTCCAGACCTTTGTGATTAACTCTACAGGTCCAGTAAAATTCTAAAATTTGCCACTTTGGGAGTGGTAGTACAGCAACATTCTTTGCAAGTACAGTAATTAATAAACCTGTTTCATTTATACCTGTATTGTTGAATTATTATTACGTGACCTCGGTTGGTCCGGCAAAACTGTTAATACGACAAGGCTTTGGAACCAAGTGTGCCAGAAAATCGGTGGGTTACCTTTATCTAACTTTCAAATAAAGGTAAAGTTGTATTATAATATCTGGACTAATGCTTTGTCAATGTTATACAGTGTCTTCTTTGTTTGTCAAAAAATTTATTTATGTAATTACAATGTCTTTTAACGACATTTTCATTAAATTGCTAATTTTTCAAGTGGTGAACTGTACAAAATTAATTTTTTAGAATACACAGAAAGCTCAGTTGTATAAAGATGGTCTACAGAGAGTAGATTGATATGATCGCGCAGAACTAGGTCAAATAATATTTACTTCAGGCAATATAATTTATTAGTCCGGGAGTGAAGTCAGCATCAAGTGACATCTTGTTTACTTGGCTGATAATACAAGAACAACGAAACTTCATTTTTGCTCATCAGTTCAGTTCGTGCAGACGTTTGTGCAACATAAGTGTGGACTGCAGGAGTAATAAAAAAAGATGGTGACTCATGGAATCTGGTTTATGTCTTTTCTAGTCTATGGATTATTACTTCAAGCTTTGAAAGGTGGGTATTTCATTATATTTTTAAATAATGATTTGTATAATTTTCATACTCGTTAGTATAAAGTTGAAATTGGAACTTTTGCTTGCAGCCGGGTACCGTTGATGCTAAATTGTGTGGTTAGCATCAAAATAATTTAGAGAATGGGTGGCATAACTGAAGATCGTACTATGACGAGAAACCAGCAACATTTCTAATATTGCAAAAGTTTACCCCAGCGGTTCAGCGGTGTTTCCAACCCCTTCCAGTTTGTCAAGCCTTAGATGTAACAACTCTCGAACGGCCATCATCATCATGCCAACTGTTCTGTGGTTCCGAATGAAAATTGTCATTGTGAAAATGTAAAGGAAATAACTATAAATTAGTTCTCTTATCCAGCATTAGATAAATTTTCCCAAGGTATTCAAGATCAGTTACTGTCTTATCGGTTGCATTGCCTGTTCTTGAGTTCAAAAATGCACACACACACACACACACACACACACACACACACAGACGCGAGCGCGCAAGCACGCACGCATACACAAACACTCACAGGCACACACACTTGCCTGTATAAAAGGCTATTTTGTAAGTCAATATGTTGAGAAATTCTTACGCAAGCAAATAACTATACTGTCATTTCGAAAACATAACAGCAAAATATAATTATGGTGGATGATGTCAATAGCTTTTGTTTAAAAAATCTCCAAAAATGGCATATCTGTCCTGAACTAGAGAAGTATTAAGAATTCTGCAATTTGCGGGGAAAAAATTAACCTCGATTACTAAATACTGATTTAATGTCAAGTGTATTACTTTTTCTACTTATTAGTTTTGACTTTTACATTTGGTAATTTTAAAAAATTGCACAATACAATGTACATGCTTCATGTTGGAGGTAACGTTCACAACTAAATACTAATTAAGTTAGCAAAAGTTCGACACAAATAACTGACAAGTTATAACACTTGAAGATATAACATATAACAGAAAGTCAAGAGAACAAAGTAAATTCACAAAACGGAAAAAATACATTGCAATAATAATTTGACAAGCACGTATACCTAAACCATCTTAGCCAGTAAATACCTTCTTTTACATTATGTTAGGGGCTAATTGTAATCAATAAAAATTACATGAAAGGAAGTGCAAAAAGTTATAAATTGTTGATAAATATTAATGAATAGTTTAAATGTAGGGAGATGACGGCACATGTGACTCTTTTTTCTGTTTCAAGACAAAAGCAATTATGATTATATCTGATATGCAAGATTTTCCCAAGAACCCATTCTATACGTAGAAGGCCAGATAAACAATGTTTATTCATTATTCATTATTATCATTATTATTATTACATGGGTTATCTTAATATTATTCTTAATAACAGATTTAAAAGAACCAACAACAAAAATGAACCTTGTGATTCATCAACTCTCCTGCTAGACACCAAAACTCTCCCACATCAAACTCCAACCCACATTCTCTGACATCACCAGGCATAACAGCGGTTACACTGAATATTATAGTAAAGCATTTTCACACTAACTAAAATAAGCATTTTCACAATGAATATAATAGTACAGCATTTTTCACACTGAATATAATACTAAAGCATTTTCACACTGAATATAATAGAAAAGCATTTTCACATTGAATATAATTGAAAAGCATTTTCACACTGAATATAATAATAAAGCATTTTCACACTGATTATAACACTAAAGCATTTTCTACTTTGTGTTTACGAAGATTATAACAAGCCCGTGCAATGAAATACTAAAACCTATGCATGAGAGCGTCGTGCTTTAGATGACAATGTCAAAGTTGTAAGTTATGTTTTCAGGTTTTAAAATTACTAACTAATTAGTGATCATAATTACAGTAGTAGGATTACGGTTTTTGCTTGTATATATATATATATATATATATATATATATATATATATATATATATATATATATATATATATATATATATATATATGGGGGCGTGCGTGCGTGCGTGTGTGTGTGTGTGTGAAATACGTATTTGAAGATATCCGATACTTAAGCCGTAAAAGGTTATTTCCTGTAGCCCTGTGTACCATGTTTAATCAGTTGTTTGTTATTGTCATTTTATTTGTGGCCACACTCTCGACCTTTAGCTATGATAAGCTATCGGTCTCGATTGTTTCCCCCCAATGGCTTTTGTCCGAAACATTCAAAGGCTTTGATGTGCTTATGTTCTTCCCTCGATATATTGTGTTGTTTTTTCCGTAAACAAAATCAGAAAGAATTTTGTAACAAAATTGTTTATTAGTATTTTTCTTGCAGGGGTTGCTCTTATTTTTCCATTTTCTAATATTGTAAGTTTTATCTTTTTCGGAGGAGTCATACTTTGGGTTTCCTGATTTAACAGGTCCCCATTTCTGTTTCTATTCCAATACTCGATAAAATATTGTATGCGCCGTACTTCCACCCACTGACATATAGTCTATGGATAGTTTCCAGTACATAATCATACTATTTAGTGACTTTGGCTTTAAGTCAACCTACTGTCCATATATGAAGTATACATGCTCTAATTGTCTGTCTGCTATAAGATCTTTGTGTTAGGACTGGCCTTTTATTTTGTCAAATTATTTATGGTTATTTAAAATTTTCCCTCAAAATATAAAACTGTTGTAATTCTAAGTATTATACTTATATGTCATATGTAATGGTAAAAAGAGACAAATCAATACATTGCAAGGCATTCTTATTTAATGCTTTTTAGAATGACAGAGAAGTGTAGTTATATCCCCTTGTGTTGATGTCCTGTTTGTCAGTAAGTCCACGAATGCGGTTTTCATTGACTCCCTCATGGGCCTGTTTACCTAGCTCAAAGCCTCGTAACATAACCCAAGAAGATATAGGCCTTATACTTCCCGCAATCCGTGGATCCCTATTCACATGTGTTTCGACGCTATGTACCTATAGTGCTGTTAGGTCATTGTTATTGTCATGTGCCTAAATTTATCATTTTTCTGTCGATTGTAATTCTTTTGAGCGAAAATTGGTAATTGGTCATTTTGAAACGTGCTACTTTTATTATGTTTATTTATTTTAAAATAAAGACCCCTGCGTGTTCTGTGTTTTGTGATTTATTCAAAGAGATACATTTAAATAGGGTCTTTTAGGCATATAATTGTCTGTTTTAAAGAATTTGAATAGAAGAAAATGCTTTACTTCAGATTGATTAATTTTAACAACTACGTTACTCCTCCTTATTGTCGGTGAATGTTAAACGTGTCAGATAGCTTCATGTGCAGTACGATAGTCCTATCTTCCGGTACCTGAGCAGACTTAAGTCGATCTCCAACCTTAAAGAGTAGCTTCAAAAAACTCTCAGAAACCAAACCAGTTAGTGATATTATAGCCATCGTCGAACTGTAAGGGCGAACAACACCAGATGTATGGTTAGTCTGGCGAACTAATGAGGAATGTCGTCAGAATGGAAGATAAATAACCTGAAAAATGCAGTCTTGTCTATTCAAGTTAGACATAAGTTTCTAATCCGTGCGCAAATCTGTCCGACTAGTTTTATCCTTTTAAATACTCTTTGACACTTTGCATATTATTATTATTATTATTATTATTATTATTATTATCTTTTTTCAGTACCTCTCTTAAATATTCCATGACATATTTCCTTTTATACCTTCCTCACACATTACTTTACAGGATGCTGTCTGTAGTACATACTGCATTTTCAGGTCTAAGACGGCGATGTTTTCAACCTTTGTCTTTAGAATTAGATCAAACCAATTTGGTTTTACAAACGGATAACACGCGGATGTCACCTTTGTCTATCTGTAATAAACTTTTTGTTGTTCTGCCTCGAATACAAAATAGTCACGGAGTTTACAAAGTTTGATACTGCTTCTCCTGTGCTTTTGTCTTTTTGTTTTTTTATTATTATTTAATTTGGGGGGGGGGGGTAAACTTTCCATCTCGTTGAATCAAGTAAATAGTTTCGATCTTATCTCTGCTTTAGTACTAAGTGTTCTGTTTTTATAAGCCGTTTCCTCCTCTGACGAACTGTTGATTTACTCGAAATGATAGGCAAACGTTTTCTAAATGTACCGTTACTATTTTTGTTGGTTTGCAGTTCTGCAGACACAGGTCACGGGATTTATCATCTTTCTAAGCATATCATCACGTTAAAGCGAGAGAGATAAATGTATTTAAAATATTTTACCTGTGTGATTATAATTTATGGAACATAAGGAGGTGGCATTCTTATAGTCACCATAATATATTACCTAACATATATAAATGATATAATATTATGCTATATCAAACATACTGAGATGGATTTCATGTCTGCCTTCAGTTAACCTGATTAAGATTTATATTAGAAATGTTAGATATTCTTACTTTCGTAGTGCACTTATTTATGTCATGTTCTCATATTGCTAATTTGTTACTGTTCCGTAGGTCAAGAAGATGCAGAGTATAGTACCTCCAGTTGGAATCAAAATCAACATAGACACCGGCCAACAAATGAGCCTCGCCTGGGAGCCTTTGACCGAGTGAATACCAGAGACGACTCCGAGGAGTTGGAGCCGGTTACTAACCCTAGAGGCGTTGTTATAAACAAGGCAGTGCCTGGGCAGGAAATGCACCGTGATGTATTGAATTCAGGTGTGAACCATTAAAGATGACATAGTAGCTACGTGTAATATTTACTGATTAACAATTTATTCAACAATGAAATGTCGGCGTCCGAAAAAGACCTATAGATTACAAAAGTTAAAAGGTCGATCGGATAACAACATAAAAGTAACAAAGGCAATGGAGCCATTATATTTACATAAATAGTGCTCCAAAATTTTCGTTTTTGTAAGAATGCCATATTTGATTGAATGTGTAATCTTAAAATTTACCAGATACAAGATGATAGTATAAATTTAAACAATATCATAGTCAAAAGCAAAAGGAGAAAACATTTCGGACCTGAGAAAAATAAATGTCAGATATAATGCTAATAATATTTCCTCCTTCAGGATACGTTGTCTCTGATGGCAGGAGAGTGAGTAGGAAGCACATGCCTGTAAAACGGACTCAAAAGCGGACTACAACAGAGCCCCGACAAAGGTTGTTTGACAGAATCCATACCACGGACGTATACGAAGAGTTTGAACCAGTAACAAGGAATCAGCCTCAGAAGCCCACAATAGAGCCTCGACAAGAGGGATTTGGCAGAACCATTACAACGGACGGTTTCGAAGAATTTGAGAAAGCAACAAACAACCAGCCCCAAAACCCGAAAACATTAGAGCCTCAACAAGAGGTGTTTGACAGAACCATTACAACCGACGGTTCCGAAGAGTTTGAGCCAGTAACAAGGAATCAGCCTCAAAACACTACAACAATAGAATCTCGACAAGAGAAATTTGACAGAATCATTACAACTGACGGTTTCGAAGAATTTGAGCCAGTAACAAAAAATCGGCCTCAAAACCCATCAACAATAGAGCCTCTACAAGGGGTCTTTGACAGAATCAGTACAACTGTCGATTCCGAGGAATTTGAGCCAGTAACAAACAATGAACCTCAACGCCGCACAACAACAAAACCTCGACTTGGGGCTTTTGGCAGAACGAATGCAACTGACATTTCCGAAGAGTTTGAGCCAGTAACACAAAATCAACCTCAAACCCAGACAACAACAACGGCCCCATTAGGTGTCCTGGATAGAATGTATACAACTGTCGATTCTGTAACAAGCTACAAAAGCATGGTCATCAACAAGCCAGTAAAAGGACAGGAGATGCACAGTGTCATCATGTCTCAAGGTTGAGTAAGCTTTTATTTAAATCAAGCATGCACATCTACGAATTCCGCCGATATAACTAGAAAACTTAAAGTCTAATCATGGATATTTTTTGTTAATAAACTTACTGACACAGGTGTTTAGAAGACACGTGCAAAAGCAAGAGATTTGAAAATCAAAATTTGTTAAGGTGAAGAACGTTTTTAAATATGCTTTAAAATTTATTGTCTCGAGGGAAACGATATTTGAGTTTCAAAGTATACTCATGTTTCATAGTATGTCAACAACTGCTATGAATACAAGCCAAGTTTATATGCACTCGTAAACATCTATCTACCCGATGGTTTCGAAGCTTTTTGATTAGGTCAAATATGTATGTTTAGAAGATGAGAAATTTTGATCAAAATGATTATATCAAATTTAAATTGCTAAAAGTAAAAGTCCCAGTTTACGATATAACTGTCCGATAATGTTTGATAAGCTACATCCTTTTGAACTTATTTAGTATGTTTATCTTCGAAATTATTTCACACACGCTTAACGTTTTAAGGTTTGCAATAAACTGTATGTATACTTACAAATATGCACTTTCTTGTTTTAAAAATATACAATACATCTGATGCAACAGATAGTATGAATATATTTTATATATCATACATTTCTTGAAACTTAGAAATCTGATGCTACATGTTACAAGATTTCGTATACACGATTTACAAGGTATATTTGGAGTTAGTAAAGAACATATTTGTGATATTGAATTAAGATTTTGAGGTGTCTTACAATAAACGTAAAGTATCTGATAAGTCATTTGAAAGTATATTTGACATACTTCAGAAAATGTATCATATAACAATTTTTTTGAGTGGAGATTAAATACCAGTAAAAACAAATAAATTAAATATAATATTAATATGAATGCGACAAAAATAACAGTTGAAAGTCAAGGTGAAAAGTAATTGTTGGTCACCTTTTGCATCTTTTAGGAAATGGAAACATTATCAGATTGATTCACGATGGAGTTATAAACGTGCAAGCGGCCGAGAGCAGAGCAAAACCAGAGAATACAGTAAATACTTTGGTCAAGAGAGAAAACGCCTCAAAGGGCCAAGTACGGTCATTATATTCGGTTATAAATAGAAGTAAGGAAACTAGCTTACAAAGGAAACAAACTGCACAAAACGAGGTTAACATCAGAAACAGATGAGAAAATGTAGCAACCTTAATAATGGGAAGAACACTAATTGTATTTATATGTTCTTAAATGTGAAGATGAAAAATGTTAATTCATATATATGTGTTTGATTCACCAAAAGTCAAAATATTTTACGGATGTTTCGACTCATTGTTTCCTTGCTAATTCTGGTCGCATAACGTCTTCTTCTTCTACTATGCAACGGAAGATGCTAATGAGGTTCCAATAGCTTCGACAGAATCGTGAGAGTGCAAATGAAATTGTATGAAACAAAGTATTTACAATATTTCCTGTCCGTGACATCATTCCAAGTTAAAGATTTATCTTTCACACTTATTATTGATAAAATCTGAATTTCATTGCTGACAACAAACCAACAAGAAACTGTAGAATGATACAAAACGTAAGTAATTTACCCAGTGTTATTTTTAACACAACTGATAAAATTGAATTTACACACGATGTTTCAAGAGCATACGTGCAACTATGTGTAAGAAAATGCACTGATAATAGGATATTTAATAGAGCTTGAAGAGTACGGGTATCTAAGGTCTGATCTAACTACTTTCAGATTTTGCATGTGCGAACACATCCATCATATGAAAATATCATGACTTTATATATTAACAATGTCTATGATCACTATCATCTAATTTTGCTGATTCTTAGCTGTACCCTTCAAGGAAAACGTACCGTTCAGTGATAACGTGATAGGAGTTTTCGTCGGTTACTTGGAGTTTCGCACATGCGATACTTTGCAGTTCGATCTCTGTATGTAACTACTTTGCAAAAGTAATTATCACTGAATAAATATACCTGAAATATGTTTGAAAATTTCCCTTTTATATGGTATCGTACCTCATTTTACCTTCGAACATTCAAAAAATAAGGATGTTGTTGTAAAATCAGTAATTGAAAATTGCACTTTGGAAAACAAAGCTAACAAACATCAGCCAGAACATAGACAATATAAAGCTTGAAATCAATGATAAAAAATGAGAACAACACCATGGGCTTATCATCCCTTTGATGTTGATCGAGAATATTTCATTATGCCAGATTATTTTCAACGTTTCGCCACGGTTTTCTGTGTTGTGATTCAGAGCACAAGAGCGCTCCAAAGAGTCAACACGCTTATGCAATCTTTCTTTCGGGACATTATATATGCAGTGATCTGTGTCCGCAGGTTTCATCCCAACACAACTTTCCCTCTACGCTGCTCACTTGCATGGATTAAATCATTCATGCATGGAACATATTAGGACATGGAGTTTCATTCTCACCGCTGGATGAAAATGACATAGGATTGTGCCTGTAGAACCTTGCAGGTATCTTGAATCAGTAAATTATTCTTCCAGCCGTCATACAGCCTTACGTTTTCAAAAATTTATCATGGAACGAACATTGATTTGTCCATTATTTTCAAACACGATTGCAATGCGAGTTAAAATTATTATTTGAAAAGAAATTATTGCTATACTGAATCATGTCTTTTTTCTTTTAAAATGTACATAAGTGAATTTAATCACACCTTTCTTCTTTTTAAATGTGTACAGTTTGTCGAAGCGTATTACAGTTATACAATACTTCATGCGTGATACATAGCAACAGGACATGCAGGTACCGTAATTGACAGTTTCATGATTCATGTAGAAAACTCATTATAAACAGTTAATACTAAAAAGTCTACTGTCAATGTTTGGTGCGATCTTTAGGCATTTTCGTGATGGCACTTGATAAATGTACACTAGAAAATTGACAGTTGATACATTTTAAGATTTGATGATCCTCATGTTGAGAGAGAGAGAGAGAGAGGGAGGGAGGGAGAGCAGAAGAAGAAAAACAGGAAAAGAAAGTTGTTCCAAAGATGATATCGGCACTGTGGCGATCATTTTTCTCCCACTGATATATTTCAATATCTGAATAAAAAACAGATCATAAATAGAGGATATCTATGATTGTTTTGAGTAGATATAAGGAAATGAAGTGAAAACATTGTATTGTCACTTTTTCCTCTTCACATCGTTAAAAGTAAATCCTTTTGTGCAACCATTATAAAGATCCCAATCTTGTTATGGATTGGCTGTGGCGGAGGAATTAGAAGTTTGGAATTCGAATAATTGTTCAGATTTTGACCAACAAGGTCCAAACAATAACACTAAAACTGTATCTAAAATGTCCTGATAGAATTATAATTGAAGAATAAGACCGTATTTTCATGCTGTATCAATTACTAAGTGAAGATGATATATAATGCAAAGTCCAGTTAAGGTTTTTATTATGTTATTATGTTTAAAGATTTTCCAATGTTATGTTCGGAGTGTCGTCTTCGTTAGTAAAAAAAAACGTATTTAGTATAATCACAATGTCTTTCAACGAGATTTGCATTAAGTTGCTTTTTTTTTCAAACGGTGAACTGTACAAAAATTAATTTTTTAGAATACTCAGATCGTACAGAAGTAGGTCAAATAATGTTTACTTCAGACAATATAATTTATCAGTCACAGGAGTGAAGTCAGCATCAAGTGACATCTTGTTTACTTGGCTGATAATAAAAGAACAGCGAAAGATTATTTTGCGCATCAGTTAAGCTCGTGCTGACGTTTGTGCAATAAAAGCGTGGACTGCATAATCAATCAAAATATGTTCTCTGATGGAATCTGGTTTATGTCTTTTCTAGTCTATGGATTATTACTTTAAGTTTTGAAAGGTGGGTATTTTATCATATTTTTAAACAATGATTTGCACAATTTTCATACTCAATAGTATATAGCTAAAGTGGAAATTAGTCTTTTGCTTCAAGCCGCTTACCGTTGATGCGTTTACCGTTGATGCACCGCTCCGGTGGCCTAAGTGGTTAGAGCGTCCGCTTCAGATGTGGGAGGTTTCCGGTTAGAGCCCCGGCCGAGTCATACTGAAGACTTGTAAAAATGGTACTAAGAATTGCCTCGCTTAACCCTCGGCATTAAGAGGTTAGTTTTAGGGCTGGTCAGCCTGGTGTCAGGATTATCTGACTGGGTGAGATGCTAAATGTCTACGGAATGAAGTCCCAGTGCTAGACATTACTATCAACTGCCACAATGCAGACATCGTAGCGATGACTGAAAAATTGTTAAAGGTACTTTAACAATCCAAATCACACACACACACACACACACACACACACACACACACACACACACGAGCGCGCGCGCGCAAACACACACACCGTTGATGCTAAATGTTATGGTTAGCAATAAAGTAATTTAGAGAATGTTGGAATCTTTGCCACCAACAAACAATGCTAATATAAGGATAATTTTCGTTCACATTTATGCGAAATTAATTTTAAAGAAAGGCAAGATTTAAAACATACTCTAGACTTTGTGTATTATAGATATTTCCGAAAGTGAGTGGCATAACAGAAGATCGTACTATGACGAGACTAGCAACATTTCTAATTTTAAAAGTTTACCCCAGTGGTTCAGCGGTATTCCCAGCTCCTTCTAATGTGTCAAGCCTAAGAAGTAACAACTCATCATCATCATGCAAACTGTTTTGGTTCCGAATGAAAATTGTCACTGTAAAAATGTAAAGGACATAACTAAAAAAAAAATAGTTCTCTCTCCAGCAGTAGGGAAATGTTTCACAAGGTTTTCAAAATCAGTTATTGTCTTGTCGGCCGCATTGTGTGTTCTTGAGTTCGCAAATGCATTCACACACACACACACACACACACACACACACACACACACACACACACACTTGTCTGTAAAAAATACTATTTTGTAAATCAATATGTTGAAAACTTCTTACGCAAATAAATAACTATACTGTCATTTCGAAAACATAACAGTACAATTTAATTATGGTGGAATACGTCAATAACGTTTTGTTTCAAAAATCTCCAAAAATGGTATTTCTGTCCTGAACCAGAGAAGGATTAAAAGATTCTGCAATTTGCGGGGAAAAAATCATTTCGATTACTAAATACTGATTTAATATCAAAAGTGTAAATGTTTCGACTTCTCAGGTTTTATTTTTTACATTTGGTAATATTAAAAAAGGCAAAATACAATGTACATGCATCATGTTGGAGGTAACGTTCACAACTAAATACAAATTAGGTTGACAAATGTTCGACACAAATAACTGACAAGTTATAACACTTGAAGATATAACATATAACAGAAAGTCAAGAGAACAAAGTAAATTCACAAAACGGAAAAAATACATTGCGATGATAATTTTCACGAGAGCCATGACAAGCACGTATGCTTAAAGCATCTTAATTAGTAAATACCTTATTTTTCATTATGTTAGGGGCTAATTGGAATCAATACAAATTACAAGGAAGTGCAAAAAGGTATCAATTATTAATAAATATTAATGAATAGTTTAAATGTAGGGAGATGCCGGCATATGTGACTCTTTTTTCTGTTTCAAGACGAAAGCAATTATGATTATATCTGATATGCAAGATTTTCCCAAGAACCCATTCTATAAGTGGAAGGCCAGATACACAATGTTTATTCATTATTATTATTATTATTATTATTATTATTATTACATGGGTTATCTTAATATTATTCTTAATTACAGATTTAAAAGACACAAAAACAAAAATGAACCTTGTGATTTATCAACTCTCCCGCTAGACACCAAAACTCTCCCACACCAAACTCAAAGTCTCCGAATTCAGCTGGCATAACAGCGGTGCCACTGAATATAATACTAAATCATTTTCACGCTGAATATAATAAGAAAGCATTTTCACACTCAATATAATACAAAAGCATTTGCACACTGTATAGAATAATAACGTATTTTCACAATGAATATAATAGTAAAGCATTTTCACACTGAATTTAATCTAATACATTTTTGCACTGAATATAATATTAAATCATTTCTACTTGGTGTATTTTTACCAAGATCATTACAAGCCCGTGCAATGAAATGCTGAAAGTCATGCATGAGAGCATCGCACCTTAGCTGACAATGTCAGAGTTGTAAGTTATGTTTGCAGTTTGTAAAAATACTGAATATATATATATATATATATATATATATATATATATATATATATATATATATATATATATACATATATATATATATATATATATATATATATATATATATATATATATATATATATTCAAAGTGATTAATTTTAACAACTACGTTACTCCTCCTCATTGTCGTTGAATGTTGAAGGGTAAGTTAGTTCACGTGAAGTACGATATTCCTATTCCTATCTTCCGGTCCCTGAGCAGACTTAAACTTGAAAATCGTCTATACTACTCTCAGAAACCAAACCAGTTAGTGATGTCATGGTCATTGTCAAAGTGTAAGGACGAACAACACCAATAGTTCGATAGATTGGCGAACTAATGAAGAATTTCGTCAAAATGGAAAATAAATAACCTGCCAAATGCAGTCTTGTCTTTCCAAGTTTGACTTAAGTTTCTAATCATTGCGCAAATCTTTTCGACTAGTTTTAGCCATGTGTATAATCTTTGACACTTTGCATATTATTATTATTATTATTATTATTATTATTATTATTATTATTATTATTATTATTATCTTTTTTCAGTACCCCTCTTAAATATTCGCTGACACATTTCCTTTTATACCTTCCTCACACGTTACTTTACAGGATACAATTTTTAGTACATATTACATTTTTAGGTCTTAGATGGTGATATTTCGACCTTTGTCTTTGGTCTAGAATTAGCCAAAACAACCTGATTCTCCAAACGAACAATGCCGATCGCCACAGCTTTATCTATATGAGATAAACTTTTGTTGTTCTGCCCCGAACACAAATAGTCATGTAGTTTACAATTTTTGATACTGCTTATCAAACATAACTGAAATGGATTTCTTGTCTGCCTTCAGTTAACCTGATTAAGATTTATATTAGA
This sequence comes from Megalonaias nervosa, assembly GCA_016617855.1. Classification (NCBI taxonomy): domain Eukaryota; kingdom Metazoa; phylum Mollusca; class Bivalvia; order Unionida; family Unionidae; genus Megalonaias; species Megalonaias nervosa. The sequence continues at coordinate 12,679 of JAECUM010011008.1, read as the reverse complement.
AATGTTAGATATTCTTACTTTCGTAGTGCACTTATTTATGTCATATTCTCATATTGCTAATTTGTTACTGTTCCGTAGGTCAAGAAGATGCAGAGTATAGCACCTCCAGTTGGAATCAAAATCAACATAGACACCTGCCAACAAATGACATATTAGCTGCGTGTAATATTTACTGATTAAAAATTTATTCAACAATATAATGCCGGCGTCAGAAAGCAATTCACAGATTACAAAAATTAAAAGGTCGATCAGATAACATTCTAAAAGTAACATTATTAAAAGGCAATGGAGCCATTATATTTACATAGATAATACTCCAAAAGTTTCGTTTTTGTAACAATACCATGTTTGATTGAAATGTGCGATCTTAATATGCACCAGATACGGGATGAGTATATAAAGTTAAAGAATGTCATAGTCAAAAGCAATAGGAGAAAACATTTCGGACCTGAGAAAAATAAATGTCAGATATAATGCTAACAACATTTTCCCCTTCAGGATACTTTGTCTCTGATGGTAGGAGAGGGAGTAGAAAGCACATGCCTGTAAAACAGACTCAAAAGCGAACTACAATAGAGCCCCGACAAAAGGTGTTTGACAAAATCCATACCACGGACGTACACGAAGAGTTTGAGTCCGTTACAAACATCCAGCCTCAAAACCAGATATCAATAGAGCCTCAACATGAGAAATTTGACAGAATAATTATAACTGACGATTCGGAGAAGTATGAGCCAGAAACAAAAGCTCTGCCTCAAAATCTTATAAGAATAGAGCCTCAGCAAGAGGTATTTGACAGAACCATTACAACAATGACGGATCCGAGGAGTTTGAGCCAGTAACAAGCAATCAGCCTCAAAGCCCCACAACAACAGAACCTGGACTAGGGGTCTCTGTCAGAATGAATGCAACTGACGATTCCGACGAGTTTGAGTCAGTAACAAGAACTGAGCCTCAAAACACGAAAAAGGCTCCATTATGGGTCCTTGACAGAGTGTATGCAACTGACGATTCTGTAACAGGCTACAATGGCATGGTCATCAACAAGCCAGTACACCGACAGGAGATATACAGTGACATCATGACTCAAGGTCGAGGAAATTTAGCTTTTATTTCATATACGAATTCCACCGATACAAGTAGAAAACAAAAAGACGAATCGTGAAAATTCTTTGTTAAGAAAACTTACCGACACAGATGTTTAAAAGACACGTGCAAAAACAAAAGATTTGAAAATCAAAGTTTATTAGGGTGAAGAATGATTTTAAATATGCTTTAAACTTTATTGTTTAGAGAGAAACGACATTTGAGTGTCAAAGTGTACTCACATTTCATAGTATGTCAAAAAGTGCCATGAGTACAAGCCAAGTTTATATGCACTCGTAAATATGTATCTACCAGATGTTTTCTAAGTTTATTAATTAGGTAAAATATGTATGTTTAGATGATTAGAAATGTTGATCTAAATAATTATATCAAAATTTAAATTTGCTAAAACGAAAAGACAAGTTTACAATATAACTGTCCCATAATGTTTGTTAAGCTACATGCTTTTGAATGTATCTCATATGTTTAAAATCTCTTCGAAAATATTACACACACCCTTAAATTACAGATGTAATAGTTGAAACGTCATGGTAAATTGTAACTGTTGGTCACTTATTGCACCTTTTAGCAATTCGAAACATGATTAAGATTATTCAAGAAGGAGTCAGAAAAGTGCAAGTGTTCGAGAGCAGAGCCAAGTCAGAGAATATGATCGTCAGTACAGTAAATACTTTGATAAAGAGAGGAAGCGACACAAACGGCCAAGTACGGTCATCATATTCGGTCATAAAAAAGAATCAAGGAAATCAGCTTACAAAGGCAACAAACAGCAGAAAACGAGTTGAACATAAATACTGATGAGAAAACATAGCAAAGTTTAATAATGGGAAGAACACCAATTTTATCTATATGTTTTTGGATCTGAAGATGAAAAATGTTAATGATTGATTCACTAAAAGTCAAAATATTTTACGGATGTTCCACCTCATTGTTTCCTTGCCAATGCTTGTCGAATAACTTCTTTTTCTACTATGCAACGGAGGAGGCAAAGAAGGATTCAATTACTTATACCTAATGACTTTTAACGGTTGTTCGATCCATACAGTGAACGATATTAGCGATGATTAGCAATCATAATAATTTTGGCATCATCTTTTTCATATATTACACGTTTATAGCTGCATGGTCTTTACGAACAATGTATAGTAAGAAGTATTAAACAAGAAAAAGAAATAAATTATGATCAACCGTTGAAATCGACCTACATTATCATTGGATAGACTAGACACATATAAATACCCTTGCATAGCATACAAGAATATAGTTGGTTCTTTAAACAAGTACAGAGAAAGAATGAATTGAAGTTGTACGAAACAGGGTTATTACAGTGTTTCTCATCCATAAAATTATCCCAAATTAAAGATTTCTCTTTTACACTTGTTATTGATAAAATCTGAATTTAGTGCTATAACAAATCCAGAAGAAAGTATGGAATGATACGTTTCGCCAGCCTCGCCGAGACATTGTTGTAATGTGTAGGCTCGTACAAAAGTAACAAAAGAAAAGAGTAAAGTCAACAAGCTTTGTAAATTTAACAAAATAATTTATTTCCCTAGAAAACAAGGTAAAAATATAAAATAGGACTTACGGTTTGTGAATCTAATCCAAAAATTAATCTTAGAATTCAAAAATAGAAGCCCTATCACTAAAAAGTTCTAATTGAATCCAAGTTGGAATCTCGATGAAGTTTCAATATGGATGGCGATAACGTCCTCTATAATCAGTTTGTGTTGATGTGTCAACAGTTCCTTGTTGAGTCACCAAGAATATAATTCCGGCTTTTGAATTCCGAAGAATTTTTAGTAAATGTCTTTGTCCAAGAATTTCAATAAAGAAGAGTATTTTCCAGGGTGAATAAATTATTTTAAATAAAAAACTTAGTTCAAATGGCAACAAAAGGAATATCTTTTGGCCTGAAGGTATAATTTATGACTGACTCAGAAACACTGAGATTGAGAATTAAACCCCTACTAAGAACGCATTTCAAACCCGCGTGATGGGTCACGTGGTCATCCAATACAAGTCAATTAACACGTAGGCTAGAATAGCTCTATCTAAGAATCAGATTCTCACACTAGAAATGAATTTAAAAAAAAACTGTTTACAACAGAGCTAACACGTGGGCTGAACATGACCTTGGTAATGACCAATCATTTTCACTTAGTGTTTACAAAATCGGAACCAAGGTCAAGAACTAGGTCAGCTTAAAATATAATGTAGCAATCTACCACGTTTTAATCAGGCTAAAGAACTGAACAAAAGTTACTTGGGAAAAATGTCAAATCCAATAAAATATTATCCTTACAATAAAATGTAATAAAACAAAATAAAATAGAAGAAATTTAAAACTAACACACAAATAATTTAATTACATATACGGAACACTTCCCCATAAAGAAAAAGAAAGATTTATATAATAAAGCTTTCTTTTTACGATATGTAAATTATACATGAGGTAAAACAAATTTACATAAGAAGAACTCTTATGAATTATACAAAGAGTACATGAAATAAAATTTCTATACACGGGAAAGTGCATCTGCAATTAAATTATCTTTTCCCTTGATGTGCCTGATATCAAGATTATATTCTTGTAAAAACAAACTCGACCTTAATAATCTTTGATTTTTATTTTTCATCTTGTCGATGAAAGTAAGGGAGTTGTGATCACTAAACACAACAACCGGAGAAGGAGCTGAACTAATGTAAACTTCAAAATGCTGTAATGCCAATATCAAAGCCTAACATTCCTTCTCGATTGTTGAGTAATTTCTTTGGTGTTTATTTAATTTCTTAGAGAAATAGCATACTGGATGATCAACACCATTTCTATCTTCTTGAATCAGTATTGCTCCAACCCCAACATCACTTGCATCAACAGATAGTTTCAAAGATTGACAGAAATTTGGAGCTGTAAGAACCGGCGCCCTTTTAAGTATGGCTTTTAACTTATCAAAAGCCTCCTGACATTTTTCAGTTCAAAGAAACTTGTTTTTCTTGCCCAGCAAGTTTGTCAGGGGTTCAGCAATATTAGAAAAATTGGAACAAAATTTCCGATAGTATCCAGCCATACCCAAAAATCGCATCAGCTGCTTTTTACTGACAGGCACAGGGAATTCAGAGATAGCCTTCACATTAGCATCTATAGATCTAACTTGTCCATGTCCCACAATGTGTCCTAGAAATGTTACACAAGCACGGCAGAACTCAGTTTTAGATAAATTAATTGTCAAACTTGCATAAGTGAGTCTGTCAAAGAATTTCCGAATCGTTGCTAGATATTCTTTCCAGGTGTCATTGTAGATGATGACATCATCGATGTAAGCATCACAATTATCTAGACCAGAGGTAGTCATATTCATCAAACGTTGAAAGGTACTTGGGGAACACTTCATCCCGAACGGCATTACTTTATATTGATAGAGTTCATCTGGAGTCACGAATGCCGAAATTTCCTTTGCCCTTTCTGTTAGTGGAATTTGCCAAAATCCTTTCAGAAGGTCAAATTTGGCGACATACTTGGCTATTTGAAGAGTACGTGTATCTCAGTTCTGATCTAACTACTTTCAGATTTTTTGATATGTGAACACACCCATCAAAATCTCATGACTTTAAATATAAAAATATCTATGATCACTATCATCTACTTTGGCCAATAATTACCAGTGCCCTCTAAGGAAAACGTACCGTTCAATGAAAACATGATAAGATTTTTCATCGGTTACTTTGAGTTTCGCACATGCGATACTGTACAGTCCGATCTATATATGCTAATTGTTATAGCTGAATCAATATAACTGAAATGTGTTTGAAAATTTTCTTTTGCTATGGTATCGCACCTACGTTTAGCTTCTAAAATTCAAAATAAACATTACACAAATCAGATTTGAATGAGCACATTCAAATGTCACGTGAAATCTGTAGTATCCCATGAATTGGCATATGCACGGTAAAATACATGTCTCACTTCAGAAGGGAAGGATGTCCAGGGAAAGAGATATTAATTCATTTAAAGAAAATAAGTGTCACGTTCCTTTTAGATGCCTCATTTGGTTGTAAACCGTTGTTTTGCAATATTGGGCCATTCGTTCCTCCCTTGAATCCCCACTCACTGTTCATGCAGGGAACGTGGAAATGACACTATATAAAAATATTCTTTTCATGTGCATTGTTCTATTTACCTCGTGAGAACTTGGTACACCATTCTCTAATTGTGAAACTTTCACTTGTATCTAGTTAACAAAGACAGTCCAATAATGTCGGATACTATATCCTGTTGACATCGTCCGTGTTGAACACACAATAATTCTATTATAGAAAACCTTACTGTATGAGCTGGGATACAGAATCCAAAACAATTAGATAGTCTAGTTCAATAAATTAAAAACGTATATGATTGCCCATGTGTGGAGTACTCTAATTAATTCAAGATGTTGTCCATGATACCCTATTGGAACAACATTGTTAGGTACAATATCCGAGGCAGATCGTGCGTACAGAGTAAACAAGTCTCCTATTATAGTTAACGTTGAGGAAAGAGTTGAGGTGGGTTGTCTAAACAGGTACTACTCTTTTAATTCCTAAAAGTTCCCAAATACACGCATCAAACAAACAAAATCTAAGTAAAGACGACGATCTGGGGTCATCTAATGAATGCCGAACGTTGTCAGCGATACTCTACTGGAACAACATTTTTCAGAGTTGGATGTGTTTGGTGTCACTCATTATATGCCTGTCTCAGTTTTAAGGAGAATAATATCGTACAGAATATCTGTACAGCCAGAAACATCGTGCTAGAAAAAATTAGCAAGTTCATTCCAGATATATGTAATGGAATATGATGTTCATATGCATTACACAGCGAGGGAAATCAATATGATCACTGGAAGAGACTGAACATCACATGGTTCGGTCAAAACAACTGAATGGATTTTGGAAAGTATAAACTAATCTGTGTGTGCCCCACTCTGTCTTATTTGCAATGACTATGATTTTACTGTCATAAATATAATGACACAACAATTGGTAAAGGAGCGCGAATTTATAGGATTCCACAACGTTACAGGGTAATTACCCTTTACATTTTGCTACCTTTCGTTTAATTTATAACAAAACTGTGACCCTGAGACTGTTCATGTACAATATGGCTGTTGAATGAAAGCAATACAAAAATATCTGTAAAGCATATGGAATGTGTCTTCTGAGTCTAGCTGAAGGAATTTGCTGGAAGATATGAATATAACGTTTGATATAGTGCGTGAGCCCTGGTGTAGGGGTGGTTGGTTCCATACGTGGAGGACGAAGACTCATTATGATTCTTTGCTGTGATCAGGATCACTAAAGATAGAAAATGTGTGAAAACAGTGTACAATGCTTTTCCTTGCTTGTGTTATCACCACAGTTTTTGCAGGGTATTTCTATTAATCTCCTGTAAAATCTGTATTGATTAAGTCAGGGTATAAACATTAAAAGCTAAACTCATGTAACATATACATTTACTAATGCAACAAACAACATTCCCTGCATGAACAGTGAGTGGGGATTGAAGGGAGGAATGGAATGGCCCAATATTGCAAAACAGTGAATAAGTTCACCAATACCCTACTTAATACGGTAAACCCTTTTCCAGAGAGGGTTATTTTGTCGTATATAAATATCTCTCATGTACTAACTGCTTGTTTATCATGACAAAAATTAATATTAATGCTTTGAATAGGTGTTTATCACCTACCAGCGTTTCAGTAGCTTCCAGTTTCACTATGGAGAAACCAAAAGAAATCATATCTCACAGTTTTCCTCAAAACCAGTGTACAATTCCCAAAGTTTCAGCAATGGTAGAAGCAGCGACCCATTCAACCAATCAACAAACCAATGCATCATGGCAGACGTTGCTTGAGGCATCGCAAGTAAGGAATCATGCCCTAATTCTACACATCGTTTATTATTATAGAGACAAAGAGAATTCCTAAATTTGTTACCATATGAAATAAATGAGCACGTGTTTTTTTCCATGAAGAGAGATTCTGAGAGTCTGAAACTAAAATCAGAAGTCTCTTTGATGAAGATGGAACAATATATTCTACCATAACTATGCAAATAAGAGCATTATAGTCAGATTAAAAGGTGTATGAGAAAGAGTGCATATGTTTGAAAAGGTTAAATGATACAAGGGAACATCGACGAGGAAATATATTTAATGAAGATCATGCAGCTAAGAGCCGACGAAAGGCTTCTTAAGTGTGTGGTCAGGAATAGCGATGCAAAGATTTCAGCAGTTGCTAGCAGTGATATAGTGACTTCAAATGCACATTACCAGTCACCATGCTATAAGAACTATCAAAACGTTTAAACGAAAATTTGTAGAGAAAGCAAGTAGAGGAGGAGACGATCGAATCTGATGCTCACTACGAAAACATGGAAAAGTGAACTTGATTTGCTTCAGTACATAAGAACTGCTATCTTTCTTAACCAAGAGATTGTAAAGGTGACTAACCTGACAGAAAAGCTTGAAACGCTCATGAAGTCTAGATGGATCCTAGGACAGAAAGAATCAACCAAGAATCACGTCTTTGGAAAACTGTAATTTGAACTAGATAACAGCCTTCATATCTTCCAAGACATAAATTTCTCATCTTTCAACTGAAATAGTTCGATCTTTATTTCATTAACAGTTGTGGTTACGTTTTGCATATCAGCTTTACATTCGGCTAATGTAAGTTCGTTTGAAGTAGAATTATCACTGTCTTTTCACATCAGAGTAATGGTGTTCTTGCTGTTGTTGATCTACAGAAAATGTCTTCTATTTCAGATTAATCTCCATTTAAAAATAGATATAAGCATACCAATCTTTTTAGTATTTTTGAACACTTGTACCCTGTTTTGTAGATTTGCTTACGACAAGTTCTTTATTTGGATAGGACGGGAGATTGCTAGCCCTGTTGGCTAAGACAGTTCTTTACCAGGGCACCACGTCCTCCTTTCTATTCGAAAGATTAGTGAGTTTCTCAATTAATAACTGTTTTGCAAGACCGTTAAGTTCATGGTCAAACCGAGATATTATCTCTTTGCTCCAGATTTGAGAGTACGGTCTACTGTAATAATAATCATCGGATTGGCTATATGTGTCTTCCTCGAGACTTTGAGTATGACATTGATGGGGTCGATGATAGGGTTAATCCATTCTTTCTGTGGGCTGTTTGGTGTAATTGTCCTGAGCTGTTGATACATTTTCGTCCGAGGACTACTCATAACTGCACTCATTGAGATCTCGTAAACAAACAGCTAATCATATACGGTTGGCACAAAAAGTACTTTGACATATTTAGTTCAGTTGTGTAAGGGTATGTATATTGAATAACCATTGAAGAAAGATGGATTCGCTAGGGTCATTTCTTATTTGGTTTGGATATGATTGATCAGTGTTTAAACTTGCATCACATATCGCTTTCGAGTTTCCTGCAGATTACAAATTGGTCCATTAAAAACCAACCGTTTTGTAGCTTGTCAGCGCACAACCTCCATCTTGTCTATATTCTTCTTGTGTACAGGATAAGTCTGGCGACACGCGCATTTTTTGAAGCAAAAGAAAAGGCCATTTACCCGTGTTCTAAATACACTCACAAAAACAGCATGTAATGTTTCAGTGCGTTCTTTGTATCGCTGGCACTGCTGTGGTGTAGTTCTATGGACAAAATATATGAGAAGTCCAGTGCATTAAATACACATGACGTCATAGGGACAAAATACATGTGAAGTCATATGGACAAAATACATGTGGAGTCATATGGACAAAACACATTTGATGTCATATGGACAAAACAGATGTGAAGTATGACCTCTTGAACTTTAAAGGAAAAAATTTCAAAGACCACTGATTATTCTTTGTAAGCAGCTTTACTTGTATTTTAGTAAGACCGCATGAAAAAACAATGGCGGTAATTTCACAACATTAATTACTTCTATTCACATAACCATATTCATTGGAGTCATATTGTCACATCATAAATATCGTATCGCACGCTGTGACATAACAAACAAATTCATTGAGAAAGAAAAGGGCAATGTGATAAATCGATTATCGATCTATTTTTGAATACTACTCCTATATACTTCATTTATTCTTCATTAGTTCAACATTGTCAGTACTGTGCAGTATTTATCTGCACTACATTGCAACAAACTGCACAACACACGCACAATAAATTACCATGTTTACAGTACTACGCGCAGTAACAAAGCCTTACATCAATAACGTATCTGTTATGTATATTTCAATTGTATTGTGTTCTTTGACCGTTGTACCTGACTGAGGATAGAGCTTTGGCGTGTATCTGCTTTCAGTCGTGAATTTATAAGTAGGTTTTTGATGATATTTGAGTTCAAGGTTTAGCTATTTTTAGAAACTTAAATTGTTCTGGAAGATAACTTCTGACCCATATTCTCGTAATTTTAATGTGTCTTAGGTTTATAAATAAGGTTGTGGTCAACACAGTTATTCATTCCTATCTGAAGACAAGTCTCTGGAATAATTTTCAGTTGTGTTCAGATATAATTTGAGAGGAATTATGGATTTAAAAATTATTCATTGCAATTACAAGGTGTTCATTGATACTTGGGACAAAATCACTAGTTTGGAATTCTCTTGAATCAATTTAAAGACATTCTGGATTACATCATTGTCATACATCAGGACTGTTGGCGCATCATTGTATTCAAGACTATTGTACAGCAGCACATTCAATATTGGAAGTCATTCGGAAAACTCTATGCTTTTAGACTTGTTATGGAACAATTAAGCAAGATCCTTATTTGTATAAGGGAAATGCGCCCCACTTCCATATATAAGCAAGCACGCTCAGCAAGCTTCACATGTTGCATTATTCAAGGATCGTGGTGTATCAAATGAGTCAAGACCTTCCCATGTTGCATTATTCAAAGATTGTGGTGTATCAAATGAATCAAGGCCTTCCCATGTTGTACTACTCAATCAATGTGTTGTATTGAATGAGTCAAGGCTAGGTGTATTAAATCAAGACCTTTATATGTTGTATTATTCAAATAGTGTGGTATATCAGCAGAGTTAAGGCAATGTGTATCAAATCAAGACCTTCCCATGTTGCATTATTAAGATAATATGTCGCATCAAAAGAGTCAAGACTAGGTGTATTAAATACATTCCTGAAAATGCTAAAACTATCTCAGCTTGGAAATCTGTTGTTTGCCATGATATTTTCTTGATTTTGAACACTTTCAAAGTGTTATTTAATCTTCATTTTTAGGAGCAGAAACAGGCACAATGAGCTCTATTATATGCACTTAACTACCTGTAATCGTTTATAACAGCTGTGCTATGATTTTAAGTTTTATGCAGATCTATTCAACTGAACATTTCATAGGGCTCTCACTGCTATTCTTTCAGCATTTTCACATTACTTGTGGAAGACAGGAATATCTAATAAGTGAAATTTTTGACAACTATTTTCGTAAGAGTTCTATCTGCAGCTGATTGAAGGACTTGTTCTAAAAAGTATAATGCTCGATTAAAAGTTCTATTGTCAATCATTTCAAAAGGAAAGGAACAAGAGGGGCCATACAAGCATGAAGAAAACTGGGTTTCATACTCACATGACAGTTTAAATTTGTATTGTTCTAAATTATTATCCCCCGTTACATTCTTCATCTGAATTATAGTTGACATTAAAGTTTGAACTAAGATGTAATGACATATATACTGATTCTAAACGCTCTATGTCATACAATTCTATGACGTCATCAAACAATTAACCGACTGTCTGCCAAAAGGTAGTCAATGCGTATAGCTGAATTATTACAATCACATAAATAGGATACAACGTTTTTGTCCATTCCAGACATTCAGTTAACTATTCTAAATACAGTGGATGTACAAAGCTCTAATAGATTATACCCATTTTGATTGGGTTCCCTTGTATCCATGTTTGGCATACTTAGATGGTTGGGCTCCCATGTATCCATGTTTGGGATACTTAGAGGTACGCTGTCAGCAACATAATTAATATTATAAAGGAACTAAACCGTTTGACCAAAGTGGGTGTCGTCATTTTCCTGTGCTGTATTAAGCATAAGTGTTGAAATCTCTTCCCAAAATGACACGAACATCTGGATGCAAAAGATTTAAACCTGCCTTGTCATTTTCAATTATAGATAATGTCTCTTTATTTGAGCGCACCGCAAAATTTGCACGAGAATTTTCGATTCCGTCTCGTCCTATATCTCACTATCTGAATCTTCAAGCAAAGTTTCATTCAATTCAAAAATTAGCTTCCCGTCTTTTGTTGGCGCGATACATTTTTTTTTCTATCAATTAAATAATTGTTTCAATCGGTTTCTTGATGATTTTGCTTCATTGATTATCCCAAAAATAAGGTGCAGAGTATCCACATCTGTATTGTATGTCTCTCTCTTTGTCCTAAATCCTACTGAATGGGAATCTGAATTACTTTCTTTCTATGTTGACTGATTTGGTAAAGACTTAGATACCCCAGAGTCTCAATTATGCATTGATTATGATTCCCGCTTCTGACCGAAACTGTGCAACCATACATTAACAGGAACCTGCCTATCGTTTTCCAAGACATTATTACTTAAAAACAGCCTTTGTTTATTAATTTTGATTCTAGGGTCATTGCTCGACCTAGGTTTGATTCATTTTCAGAACTATGACAAGCTTCTGGAAGAAACAAAGTCTTATGACTAAGGACACCCTGCCTGGTCCTATACCATGTGACACATGTACATTAGATTTGATTGGCTGAGCAAAAACAACTACTCTAGCATCTCTGCTGATTAACACCAATGCCCTGACTGGGATTTTTGAGACATATAATTGGTCACAGAAATTGACATGTACTTTGTGTTTCAAGTGGCTGAATAATCTACATTTAGCATGGGGACTGTTACTGCTCATCGACCACTACATTGGAAGATGCTGTATGTTGTAAGTGTGATTTTTGACAGAAATGAACACGAACAAAACACGAGTCATTCCTCGAGTTGAAATTGACTCTCAATGCAACTTATTAATTTCAGCTAGTTTTGAAAACAGGTTATTGAATACAAAAGTGCACTGTCGATGCTGTAGAAACGAGCTGTTTTGTATCAACACGAAGAGACAAACGATACGGTCAATGTATCTCAGGTATATATAATAATATTTTCATTATATACTTCATCATTCAATTATTAGTAACATTCCACATACACATGTTAATAATAATAATAATAATAATAATAATAATAATAATAATAATGATAATAATACCCAAATGACATTTTGTTACAATGTTAAGTCTTAAAGATCACCAAAAATGTCATAACTAAACTAAATGATAGGGTTAAGTAAAGTCACTTTGATTCACAGTGCATTACTTTGCAATGTTTTGTATGTAAAAAGAAATTTAAAAAAAAATCTACGTTCTACTTACAGGATATTTTGAAGATTCAGAATTTGTTCACTGTGGGATCTTTAACACGTTGTTTTAATTCTCACCATTGTAACAGTGGCATTCTTGTATCTATCTATCTATCTATCTAT
>JAECUM010011007.1:0-39669 GCA_016617855.1 Megalonaias nervosa | reverse complement strand
ATGTATGTATATATGTATATGTATAAATATGATATTTTTGCTGGATTTGACATTTCTCCCAGTAAATTTGGTTCTGTTCTTTTAGTCTGTTTAGAACGCAAAACTTTTGCTTCGTTTTTATTTTTAGCTAACCTAGTCCAAAACCTTCTTTCCGATTTTTGTAAACATTGAATGAAAACGATTGTTCATTATGAAGGTCATGTTCGGCCCACGTGTTGGCTATGTGTGAACAGCCTTTTATATTATTCATTTCCAGCGTGAGAATCTGATTTTTAGATAGGGCTATTCTGGTCTACGTGGAAAACGCCATTTTTTTACTGCGCTGTTCGATGATTAAATGACCACGTAACCCATCACGCTGGTCTGAAATGACGTTTTAGTTGGGTTTAAATACTCATATCTTAGTGGATTTAGTCAGTCGGAAATAATAACTTGAGGCTGAAAGGTATTATTACTGTTGCCATTTTGAATTGAGTTTTTCTTATTGAAAATAATTTATTCACCCTGGAAAATAATCTTCATCAAAATTCTTGAAAAAAGACATTTATTTAAATTTATTCTGGAATTCTAAATTGGAACATTATAAGCTGTGATTCAACGAGGAACTGTTGACATTGTTACAACAAGTTCATCTAATGTCATCGTCCTCCATCTTGGAACTTCGTCGGGATTCTAACTTGGATTCAATTCGAACTTTTTACTGATAGGACTTATATTTCTAAATTCCAGGATTAATTTTTGGATTATATACACAAACTGTAAGTCCTTTGTCATATTTTTACCGTGTTTTCTAGGGAAATAAATTATTCTGTTTAAATATACAAAGCTTGTTGTCCTTTCAAGCGCACTGGATCCAGCAAGGGATCACGTGTGTCAGGCATTGATCGAGATAAATGCAAGAAACTGACAACCAACAGTTCAAAACTAATATATATATATATAGTAGTAGTATATATAGGCAGTAGTATATATATAAGTATATATATATATATATATATATATATATATATATATATATATATATATATATATATATATATGTGCAAACAACTAACAACCAACAGTGCAAAACTAGAAGCTAATTAGCCTGAGAGCTTTCGACTCTTAATGAATCTTTTTCAAAGGCATATATAAAACATAGACAAGACAAACTAATAAAACAGAAAAACCGTTGTGTTCGCAAACCTTTACATGACTATTTCTACAAGAATGAAACCTTTAAATTTATTATATTTCAACTAGTTTATTTCAGCGTGTTGCGGATGCTGGAAAATATTCTATATTGACCTAGAAATTGATGGGTCACGACGACATCTGTTATTTGATGTAAATTTATGTCAGCGCAAATGGTTAAATAACGAGTTGAAGATCAGGGTTTCTCGATGCGTTTTGGTTGTTTACTATTACTGTGATAAATACGTGTATTGGATTATCGTTCAAAAATCATTAAACAGCATTCAAAAAATTGTTTCCATATATTTTAGGGGTTGAGAAAACTGTAATACCTCTTAGATCACAGCAAGCTAACTGTCTTGGAAAGTGATGTAGACGGACATTTGACGGACAACTTCTGCTGATATCTAGATAGCTGCTGTTGACTGGGACCGCATTTAGACTATATACATTGTAGATGAGCCTGTGCTACACTGTGACTGAAATACGACATAGTCATTAGACTGTGCTACACTATGACTGAAATGCGACATAGTCATTAGACTGTACTACACTAGGAGTGAAATACGACATAGACATTAGACTGTGCTACACTGTGACTGAAATACGACATAGTCATTAGACTGTGCTACATTGTGACTGAAATACGACATAGTCATTAGACTGTGCTACACTGTGACTGAAATACGACATAGTCATAAACTACACTATGACTGAAATATGACATAGTCATTAGACTGTGCTACACTGTGACTGAAATACGACATAGTCATGAACTACACTATGACTGAAATACGACACAGTCATTAGACTGTGCTACACTGTGACTGAAATACGACATAGTCATTTGAACTGGAGTTTCATGCTCAAAATTATTTAAGGATTTGTGTCAAAAGGATTAAATGATTTGTGTATAAGGTTACCGTCCATTATTTAATCAAACAATGGGCAAAAACGTTCTAAATCGGCCTAGAAACAAATACATTACAATGCAGTTTAACATGTAGGTCTGGATGGTCTCTAATACAGAGCATTTATTTCTTCTTCCTAGACATTTGCATTCTGACCGATTGATGTTCCTTTGCTTTCTTGCGTCTATGCAACCGTTACTGTACCCGCAACTCTTGCAGTTTACTTTTCACCAGAGTCCCCATGCATACTTTTCACCAGAGTCCCTATGCATATTTATATCGCCTCATCTGCCGGTATTTGATTCTCTCCTGCTGTTTCCTTTTTTGGGGTCTTCTCCTTTTCTCCAGAATTCTCCTTAACTCCATGTATCTCTTCATTTATCTCTACATGATCTCTAACTACTGGTTCACATACTTTCTAAGATATAAAAGTAAAACGAACCAAATTAGTAAAGTTTTGTCTCCTGCCTACCACGGTGAGGTCATGAAAGTTGATAATCATGAAATATGAATATGACATATAAGGTATAGAAGGTAACAAAGGTAACCTATCGTAAAGAGTATTGGAGGAAGGTTGCAGAAAAGGACTTACAAATAATTATATTTGACTTTGACATTGGAGAAAAGACCTTGACCTTTCTGCATATCAAACAGTTTTTATGATATAAATGACAAGCAAACAATGCTTTAAAACATATATATATATATATATATATATATATATATATATATATATATATATATATATATATATATATATATATATGACCTTGACCTTGACTAGAAGACCTCAAACATGAATGTAAACATTTACTGGTGACAAGATATGAACATAACAGGCTGCAACCATTTCCAGATGATTTCAAGTTTTTCCATATACGAGATTAGGGGAATAAGATGCAACAATCAGGCTGTGCCATGTCACTGGTACAATTGTAAATAGTCGATTGGTGGATTTCAGTCATAAAAGAAACAATCATTGAGCAATTTGAACGTTTAATGATTGGCTGATGTATCTGTATTAGACTGAAGGTAACAAATAATGTTCAGTTTCATTTTAATTGCGCCACATGTGGTACATAGAATCTCTGTTCTGGACGATTTCCACAATGGTTCATCCACTCTGAACACTGAACCGTGAAGATAAGACAACTAAAATGATATGTGTTTTAAAATCACTGCAGATCAAGTAAATGTAACTCAGTCCTTTTGGTCTACTTTAAATGGTTTTTGCTCCATTGTGCTAACAAAGTTTAAGTCAACAGAGTCCCAATAATGTGTATAACATATAATTGCTGTAATACCCTGAAAATCTAACCAGCTCATGCAAATAATCATTAAAATAAGCCAACCAAATTTTATTTGTCTAACTCGTGTATATTTTGCTTAATGATACAAAGAAGGTTTTTGTAAAAACAAAACAAAAAAAAAACAAAAAAAAAAAAAAAAAAAAAAAAACAAGAAACGAAACCAAACAGTACAAAATTGTGTAATTTATATCTAAATAATGTATTAACATTATCTATGTTTGTAAATTGTAAGGTGTATTTGTAAATAACATATTACATTGCTAACTTTTGTCCATTATTGTTGATTATACTTTACGATAATGATCATTTGTAAACAACTTGTTTGCTTTGATTTGAATTTAGGGCATTGATTTTTCCCTTGGAACAAAATCCATGATCTACCTGATAGTTTCATGTTCTTTTCACAAAAATTTAAATACAAGACCTAACATGGTCTAAAACTTAGAATGTTCCTGAAATGAACATTTTATCCACATAGTGGTCATCTTATTGTTTCTTATTTTTTTTTCTATATGGTTTGTTTCATCAACATTATTTATTTCTGTCTTTAATTTCAGTTGTGTTCAGAATTAGCTCGAGAGGAATCTTTCCTTTAAATTATTAATTTGAATTACAAGTTTTGGACTAAATCACTATTCTGGGATTATTGTGAATTCATTCAATGACATTCTATATTGTATCATTGTGATACATCACGACTGTTGGCACATTAGTTCTTCCAAGACTATTGGCAAATCAGAACAGTCAATACTGGAATTCGTTTGGATCACTCTATACGTTTGGACTTGTGATAGAGCTTTAATGATTAGTTGGGATTTAATTCATAATATTGTCTGCCACTTGAGAGTGCAGTGACATCAGTAGTATCAAACCAAGAGTCATCTACGTCAGCAATCTCTCGCGTCAAATTCTGTTGAGCAGCATTTGAAAATAAGTTTATTTATTTACTTATCTTTTAGCACTATCAGTCATAAAAGATGATGATGATGAATTGGAATAACTTTAATTAATTTTGTCAAATTGGATCAAACTCAGTTGCGCAGTTTGATAATAAATTGTTTAAAGTTCTTTTCTCTATTTTGAGTAGTAGCATCCGTATTGAATAAGAGATCGGTTGCAATGGAGCAAATTTTTAAAGATTTGATGCAAACGCTAACCCTAACCCATATTAAATGAGAGATATTTGCCACTGAGCGAATTTTGAAAGCTTTGATGCAAGAATGCTCTTTGCAAATTCATGTTAAAATTGGTGAAATGGTGTTGAAATTATGCGGAGCTCATACAACACTGTTCAGAGACTATATAACACGAAGATCTAGCAAACAAATCAAGTCGTGGTAATGTTGTAGTTAAATAACCGCACCTCGTCATGGTTTATTTTCTGTAGATCAAGCCACAGGTCCCAATGACATGTGTAAGAATGCAGCCGTTAAACCATTTAGCCAGTAGGACTTTTTCTGTAAATATGAAGAAACCATTTAAAAAAGGTGATCCCAACAATTTTCCACTACTACTACTAATACTTCTAATATATTCGTTCGTCCATCGAGTCGACGAGGACCACTCTAGCCATCCGAGGGTTGTAGGGGCTGGTTATGTTCTGTGTGTGCGCAGGTGGCTGATAAGGCCAATCCTTGCACGGAAGGTTCGTTTGCATAAAGGACAAGGGATGAGTGAGACATCTCCAGGAGGGTTGATGGCACGCGCTTTTCTGGCTTGCCTCTTCAGCTCCGCTGTTGCTGTCCTGCTAGATTCACACAACTTGGAGCCTTTGTGCACGGAGGAACGCCATGTGATTCGATCGCTGGCTGTTTGCTCCCAGAAATCAGGTTTTATGTTGAACGCTTTCAATGCAGCTTTCAGATTGTCTTTGAAGCGTTTCTTCTGACCTCCGTGGGATCGCTGTCCTTGCTGTAGCTCGCCATAGAAGAGTCTCTTAGGCAGCCGGTGGTCTGGCATGCGTACAACGTGTCCCGTCCAGCGTAGCTGAGACTGCATCAGGATGCTGTGGATGCTGGGGAGATCAGCTTGGGAGAGTACCTCAGTGTCTGGAACCTTGTTCTGCCACTTGATGTTCTGGATTTTCCTGAGACTTGTTGTATGAAAGTGGTTCAGCTTCCTGGCGTGGCATTGGTACACCGTCCACGTTTCGCATGCGTAAAGTAGTGTGGGGAGCACAACTGCCCTGTAGACCTTTAGTTTGGTCTGGATGCTGATGCCTCTTCTATTCCAGACGTTGGTATACAGTCTGCCGAAAGATGCGCTGGCTCTGGCAATGCGGAGGTTCACCTCGTCGTCAATAGTTACGCTCTGTGACAGTGTGCTGCCAAGGTAGGTGAAGCGGTTCACTACGTTGAGTTTTTGGCCGTTGACGGTGATGTTGGGCTCAACATAGGGCTTTCCATGGGCAGGCTGATGCAGGACTTCAGTCTTCTTGGTACTGATGGTGAGACCGAAACTTGTGCAGGAGCTGGAGAACTTGTCAACGCTGCGTTGCAGGTCGGCTTCTGAGCCAGCGTTGAGGGCGCAGTCATCAGCAAATAGGAAATCCCTGATGGTGTCTGTCATAACCTTGGTTTTCGCTTGAAGCCTCCTGGGGTTGAACAGTTTTCCATCTGTACGGTACCTGATGCCGACTCCAACATCTCCGTCTCTGAAAGCATTAGTCAGCATGGCGGAGAACAATAGACTGAATAGTGTCGGTGCCAGAACACAACCCTGCTTGACGCCATTGGTTACTGGGAATGGCTCAGATGTCTGTCCATTGTCATGGACTCGTGCCTGCATGCCGTCGTGGAAATGCTGCACCATGGATATAAATTTTCCCGGGCATCCGTATTTGGCTATTACCTTCCACAAGCCTTCTCTGCTGACAGTATCAAAGGCCTTTGTCAAGTCAACATAGATAGAGAAAAGGTCTGCGTTTTGCTCCTGACATTTATCTTGTAGCTGCCTCGCAGCAAACACCATGTCGATGGTCCCACGTTTTTTCCGGAATCCACACTGGCTTTCTGGTAGGAGTCCCTGGTCAAGGTGTGTAGTGAGGCGGTTCAGTAGGATTCTGGCGAGTATCTTTCCTGCGACTGAGAGCAAGGGTATACCCCGGTGGTTGTCGCAGGCCTGGCGGTTCCCTTTGCGCTTATACAGGTGGATTATGGAAGCGTCTTTGAATTCCTGGGGGATTCTAACAACAACAACAACAACAACAAAAACAACAACAGCAACAACAACAACAACAACAACAGCAGCAGCAGCAATAATAATAATAATAATAATAATAATAATAATAATAATGATACAGCAACAACATCAACAACAGCAGCAACAATAATAATAATAATAATAATAATAATAATAATAATAACAACAACAACAACAATAATACTACTACTAATTATAACACAACAACAGGAGCAACAACAATAATAATAATAATAATAATAATAATAATAATAATAATAATAATAATAATAATAATAACCCAAATAATAATAATAATAATAATAACAATAATAATAATAATAATAATAATAATAGCAACAATAATAGTAATATCACAAGTAATCCCGGGTGCCATATCTGATTTCTAAAACTGTCATTAAAATTCACAGATCACTGCCAGCCAAATCAAGAAATTTTCAGCATACATCATTAATAGAGTCAGAGGTTGTACGATGTTTTGCAAACACACGGATGGGAGCCGTATTCCACATCCATAAAGTGCAGGGAGAAAAAAGAGATTTACTATGGACTAAAAGTAGGCTCAAAAAGTATATCATCATCATCATCATCAGTCCCGTAGTCTGGTAGACCGTTGGGGCATCACACAAGACCGAACAATCAGCTTCCTCCATTCCTCTCGATTTTCCGTCTTTCTCATTGAGTCGCTCAATGTCAAGCCTGTCCACTCTCGAATGTTGTCTTCCCACCTCTTTCTCTGCCTGCCTCTCTTTCTTCTTCCTTGTACAGTGCCTTGCAGGATTGTCTTGGCAAGTCCTGATGATCGTGAGACATGCCCATTCCACTGTAGTTTACGTTTTTTCACTGTGCTCAGGAGATCTTCGTGAGGCCCATTGGCTTGTCTGATCCTTTGCCGTATTTCTTCATTGGTGACACGGTCTTTGTATGAGACGCCGAGGATTTTTCGGAAGCATCTCATCTCTGTGGCTTTTATTCTTTTCTCTAAGTCGGCTGTTATGGTCCATGATTCAGAGGCGTAGAGAAATATGGAGATAACCAGTGAGTGCATCAGTCTGACCTTTGAACTGAGTGCGATGTTCTTGTCGTTCCAGATGGGCTTCAATTTTGTCAGCGCTGCTGTTGTCTGCGTAATCCTGGAGAGTACTTCAGGCTTTGATCCTTCATCTGTTACAATTCCCGCCAAATACTTGAAGCTGTGGACTGTTTCTAGCTTCGTACCTTGGACCATGATATCAGTACTGATGCACTTGGTGTTGTTGGTCATCAGTTTGCACTGATTTCCATGCCGTAGGCTGCCTAGGTTTGGTCGAGGCTCTCTACTAAGCTAGCTATTTCTTGTTCATTTACTGCTAGTCCATCAATGCCGTCGGCAAAACGTAAGTTGGTGACTGTTCTGCCTCCGATGCTGACTGTCCCTGAGTATCCAGAAGATGGACATGGCACGGTCCAGGCGGAAACCGTCACAGTCAGATCGACTACATCATGGTAAAGAGGCGCATACAGTCAAGTGCAAACATCGCCAAGACTCGAAGTTTTCCCGGAGCGGAAATTGGAAGTGACCATGATCTGGTGATGATGACCTTCAGGCTACATCTAAAGAAGGTCAAGAAAAATAACCAAACAAGAATAAAGTTCGGTCTCGAGAAACTGAAGGATCCAGAAGTAGCAGAAGCCTTCCAAGCAAAGATTGGTGGGAAATTTGCACTGCTCACCATCCTCGACGCTGACGATACAGACATAGACACGTTGATCACCACCTTAATACAGCAACGACCGAAACAGCCAGCGAGATCCTTGGTAGACATCGCCCAGTCAAGAAGCCCTGGGTCACAGCTGAGGTCCTGAACCTGTGTGACAAGAGGAGGGAGCTGAAGAAGAAGAAGAATGATAGAGAAGGGGCAGAGCAGTATAAGGCAGTCAACCGGGAAGTCAAGAAAAGCATGAAAAAGCAAAAGAGAACTGGATAGAAGAACAGCCCAAAGACATTGAGGGAAACTTGAAAAAGGAACAACAGCAAGAAAGCGTACCAGCTGGTCAAAGATCTAACAAGCACAAAACAACCGCGAGTTACCTCCTTACTGGATAAAGCCGGAAACTGCCTCACAGAAGAAAAAGACATTCTGAAAATATAGACAGAGTACTGCGCAGAATTTTACAACCACCAACCCATAATAGATCCAGAGTTACTGAACGACCCTCCAGCAACTAACAACGACAACCACCCTATCCTACGGGATAAAGTAGAAGCAGCAGTGAGATCGTTGAAAAAGAGAAAGTTGGCAGGAGTGGACAACATCCCAGCAGAACTGGCCCAAGCAGGGGGAGAAGCAATGATTAGCGCCTTCACAAACATATGCAACAAGATCTGGCTAACAGGAGAATGGTCATCGCCGTGGACACAATCACTGATCATCACCCTCCCCAAGAAAGGCAATTTACAACAGTGTCAAAACCACCGTACAATCAGTCTTATAAGCCATCCAAGCAAAGTCATGTTGATGATACTGCTAAACAGACTAAAGCCACAGGCTGAAAAGATCATTGCCGAGGAGCAGGCAGGTTTCAGAGCAGGGCGCAGCACAACAGAGCAGATCTTCAACCTCAGGATATTGTGTGAGAAGTACCTCCAAGACCAGCAAGATCTGTACCACGTCTTCATGGATTTCAAGAAGGCATTTGACAGGGTATGGCATGCAGCCTTGTGGGCGACCATGAGACTGTACAACATCAATGCCAACCTCATCACAGTAATAGAGCACCTGTATGACATGGCCACCAGTGCAGTATACTTCAACGGCAGCATAGGGGACTGGTTCAGAACGACAGTCGGAGTCAGACAAGGCTGTCTGCTCTCTCTCACACTATTCAACATCTTTCTGGAGAGAATCATGGCTGACGCGCTTGAAAAAGTACATAGCATTTGGTCATTACTTCCCTGGTGAGAAGGCATGCACGTTTTTACGTATTATACATGTGCATTTTACTAAATAACGTTTCTTTTAACAACACAGAAAACAATGCGACCTTGTTTTGTTTTTGTTTTAAATAGGAAAAAAAAAAAATAAACATTGGAACACCACTTTGTATTGAGCCAGACAACAGTTAGAGACATTTTAAAAATTTATGCTATATTGACTTTTTGCCACAGTGCGAGTTTTTAAAGAACTGTTACATGACAATGCAGAAATTAATAATGCAGCCAGATTGTACGCCTTAGGGAATCTATTCATCAAAAAACTTTTATATCATACATGGGAGTCAAGCTTATGGGTGAAATACGTATGAAATTCTCAAAGAACGCAACATTATTTTCCTGTAACACGTTCTCGTAGACTCATAAAAACTCATAAATTTGTGTTATTTTTCAGGAAGTTTCTGACGAACGCAAGGGAATTCTGAGGACTCAAGTGTCAACCTTTTGAAAAACTTAAAGGAAGAACGTCAACAGTACAATACAGATGTATATATGATTCCAGGTACAGAATTACAATCAGACTCCGAGCAATGGAAGGCAAGTCGATGGTTCAGAGTTACTGCATCAACAGCTAAAAAGGCTAACGATCTTGGTATTCTGCTAAAATCACCAACTTCAGATGCTACATGAATTTTTTTCAAAAACTACATCAGTACTCACATTTGACATTTAGATAATACACCTCACCGGACATGATATATAGGACAGAAAATGAAGATCAGGCTAGAAAGGATTACCAGTCCTTTATGATGACTTAACTACCAGCAATAAAGGTTGTGAAAACTGGATTTGGGGTAAACAGTGCATGGCCAGAATTGGGATGCAGCCCCCGACGGGCTTGTTTTAGATCTTTCGGAGTCTGACAAATATGGTCTACTGGAGATTAAGTGTCCAAACGTTTTTCGTACAATTGCTCCAACTGATCTATTTCAGAGTTTAAAACAAAACAAGGTAAACGAAACAGACTTGTACAACGCCTGTTTTGCCATTCCCGCTAGTGACAATCCTGTACTGGCACTTAAGACCACTCATAATTATTATTTTCAAATTCAGTTCCGGTTGGCTATAACTGGACTAAATTGGTGTGATTTTGTATTATGGTCAGCAGTAGGAACACCTAATGTTGAACGTATCAGACGTGACGACCAGTTGATCACCACTATGCTTGGACATGTCAGGTCCTTATGGTATAAAGTTGTTGCACCTGAACTGTTTGAAATGAGGGTTCCAAGAAAGCTGAAACCAATCATCTTAGATTGAATGTTGCTTTATTTGTAAAGAGTATACTGGTTATATGATACATTAAGGAAATGCAGTATGAATAAAATGTTGCTTTGTCAACAAATACCATGCATTAATTAATTCCGGAACAAACATGTAAGATATAGTTCACATCATTCACATTTGTAGATATGCTTGTTATCACATCATTTTGAATAAATGTGATACACATTTACAGATATGCTTGTTATCACATCACCCCGCTCTGTTCAATGATGGCCCTATGACTGACTGCTCCCTCAAACAAGTCTGAAACAAATACAATTGCCCCATTAGGTGCTACTCCTATGAGACTTTTATATGTATGGTGGTACTTGCATGAAGAATACAAAGGACTATATTGAATAAGGGCCATTTTCTGCCCCCTCTCCAAATGTCCTCATATGATGTATGCTGTACACATAAGGTGGTTAACATATATTTCTGACATCAGTTTTTGTGTTCACGTGTCCGTTGCCATGCTTACAGGATGTCAAAACACTATCAATTGAGAAAGACATGAAAAGTTGTCATCTTTTCCATTTACTTCTCATATATACTGCTTTACCATGAGATATTCACTCAGTTTCAAATTTTCAATATGCATTTTTATTATTTTAGGGGTTATAAAGCTCTATAAATAAAGTTTAGTTTCTAAAACTATTCCAAAATGATCCGTCATAGACCAAAAATAGAATATCGAACTTACACGTCAACTGAAAACTATTTCTAAAATATGTTGACAGAAAGGTACTTAGTCATAAAATACAAAAAATTTCCTCAATAAAATATTGTTTAATATTACTGAATGATGTTTAATATTATTGATTTCTTTAATGATTGTTTGATATTATTGAATATGACTGTAAAGGAGGCGCTAATAGGGGCCTGTATGTTCGCTTTTTAGCCGAATACATGGGTTTGTTACCTTCACTGGAAATGACAAATGTTCTTCATGTATTTATGTACTTTTATCCTTATATTTTCATGGCTATAACACACACACACACACACACACACACACACACACACACACACACACACACACTCTCTACTGTGTTTCTATCTTTATAAGAAAAATAAAAAACTGTCTTCCACACCCCTTGACGTAGCCTAGAGTCAAACGATAATCTATTTATAAACTATGTATCCTTCCATACATATATAATATGGACATTAATAAGAAGTAATACAATATTGGTTCAGCGTTTTTAATAAACTTCTGAAAATTTTGAAATATGTTTTAGAAGTAATGGCATTGGAGAATACAGGAAAGAAACAGACTATAGGTATTGTACGCTAGACTTTATGCGTCTATTTTTAAACCAGCGCGGGAATACTGCATAACACTGACTACATACAGTTGTCTGTGAAATGAGGGGGTGTACACGTTTATAAAGAACATATACGTATAATGACCAAATGGAAACACAATCATTTTATTATTTGTTTTGCAAATGTTATTTACCAGCACTTAGAGTTTGCAAAGATGGTGATTTACATCGCGCAAGATTCGGGGATTTATAGAATGAATGCAACTTTCAAGGAATTTTTGGGAACAAGTTTGCACATAAACTTGGATGAAAAACTAGTCAAAGTAAGTATTATTCTATCTTTTCATTGTTTAAAGTAACTCTCTCTCTCTCTCTCTCTCTCTCTCTCTCTCTCTCTCTCTCTCTCTCTCTCATGAACATGTAGGCCTAAATCAACAAACATGAAAAAGAGGCCGCCGAACCACCATACTCAAAATACAAGAAAACCTCATACAAGAGTAAGAGTATTATTTTGTAGAAACAGACGACAAAATAGGCTGCATTTATTTTTTATATAGGTTGTAAACACTGAAACAAGGGAGACAAATGTTGCTATATTCATCGCCAGTGCTGGTTATCATAAAGACCCAGTCAATAAGTAAAAACGGCCACATTGTGAAGTAAATAATGGACCACAAGTGACATTCATACCAACGAGGGTAAAAACAATAATATATACACCACATTGTAAATGTTCTTGTCCTTATTAGCAATTGGTTGTCGCTACGGGCTTTAGCGATAGATTGTATTTCTTCATTGCATTTTATTTAAATTCTTTTTAGAATTACCTGAAGTAAATACTTGCCCATCAGTACCATAACTGTCAAATGAGATTAACATAGCATTACAAAACAACGAACAACTGAAAGTACCACATAGTTTCTGTATCATCGGTTTCAGATTTCTAGCAAATATGGCATGCCTCGCCGCTAATTAAAAAATTATAAATATGTACAAAGATTATTGTTCAAAGTCTTATCAAGCACAGTTTTAAAACATGAAATGAAGCGTATCAACATTGAAATGATGAAGTTCAACTCAATTTTATTTTGCATGCTTTAAAGCAAAGCATTAATGCAATCAACATAAAACAAGTAATGCTTGCAACCTGTGTAGAAGGTAACTAAAACTTCCTAAAATTGTACTATTATAAACATTGCAAAGAATTTTTATATAAAACCAGATCAAAAACTGGAACAATGGAAATGCAAAGAGAGATTTTCGATATTGTCACCGCTAATCGAGTTATTTACACGATAAACTCGTTGTCCGTCTGGAATTTCACCGCAGAACAAAGTATAAATAAAATCTTTCCTGAACATTTCAACACGTTTCGCATTATCACCTTTTACTGAAATTTTGATTCCAGCTGGCGTTGGTATACCAAACGGTTTTTCATATTTCATATGGATAACAGATCCAAATGCATTCCCGGCATAATGATTATAGATTGGATGAACATGACACTGCGTTTGTTCTTCTGCAGTTAGTCGGATGTATTTTAAAATTTCTGTCATTATTTTATATAGCATTTAATATCTCTAATTGAAAAATTTTAATAAGCCAGTTAAATATATAAAATATTACATAAATATAATGTTAAAATTACGAGATATTGCTAAGAAGAGCCTTATAAAAAGCAGAAAAAACTGTTACTGCATTTTCTGGTTATGATAACAGTTATAAATTAGATAATCAAAACATTTTAGCAAATTTTAACTCCACAAATTTATTTCATCTTTGATAATGTATATTTCGACAACGAAATTGCCTAACCATATTTAACGGATAAATGACGAAAAATATTAGTTGGAACAAATATTTCCTCAGTCGCTGATGAAATACATCAGGAAATAAATTAAAAAATTGGAGGAATTTACTACATCAGGATCAGGTTGGAAATTTGAAATGATAAAAGAAGTTTTATTTCACACAATGAAATATAACGTACTCCGCGGTAGTTCTTATGTTGATCTCCCTCAAAAAATTACAAACAAAAAATGCTGCATAAATGTCAAAAACTATGATAACGAATGTTATCGTTGGGCAATTTTATCTGTTAGACATCCTCAAAGTTGTAACTGTGATCGAGTTGAAAAATATTTGCCGTACAAAGATGAGCTAAATTTTAACGGAATAACTTTTCCAGTGGCAGAGAATCAGATACCAAAGTTTGAAAAACAAAACGATATTTCAATAAATGTTTTCGGATTAGATGAAAAAGAAAATGTTTACCCAAGATATATTTCAGCGACTGCTACACAAAATGCAATAAATTTATTATTTTATAAAGGACATTACAGCTGGATAAAAAAAAACCTTCTACTACTGCCACTGTCTTCACTGAAAAGCATACGAAGTATTGATTTTTTGACGAGATCGTCACATCCATGTTTATGCAAAGAGTACCGAATGTTGTCTTTAATATGCTTAGTGCAATATTAAAATTCTGCATTATAAAAATTGTATCTTAGAGCATTTGTCAGAGCTTTTTCACCGTCCGTACCAAATATAAACTTATCATCTCCAATTTGTTCTCGAATATGCGAAAAGAACTTGTAATATGTGTTTTCGTCTGACTCCCAATGAAGACACAGCGGACCTAAGTCAAACCTTGATTCATTCATAGAACAACAGGAGAGACACACATAATCCAAATCCAGTTTTCCCCATTGTCTTAGTTCTTCTTCACTCATGGACTGACACTGTCTCTGGCACCAATTTCCGCACGTAATACAGTAAACACATTCAGATGCAGAAGTTGCACTACAACTGCCACAAGGATATTTCTTGGCGCGCTTTGGACCCATTTTGCACAATTGAATTAAAATAAACAAATATATTTGATGTAGCAAAGTATACTCGTTGTAGCATATATTCTGAAATGATATAAATTGCTATTGCGAACTTTATATATACCATTTAAATCAATTGCAAAATAATCGCATCATTCTCATTAATGTTAGAACATCCTACCTTTTATTTACCGACTAATTTGATTTTTACCGCCTTCTATTACTTCCATGGACCGCCGCTTTTTCAAAGGGTGTACTAGAATAATAGTTTCTCTCTCTCTCTCTCTCTCTCTCTCTCTCTCTCTCTCTCTCTCTATATATATATATATATATATATATATATATATATATATATATATATATATATATAATCAATTACAGAATATTCTCACCATTCTCATTCATTGTAGAACACACTACTTTTTATCTACTCACTAATTTGATTTTTACCGCCATCTATAACTTCCGTGGACAGCCGCTTTGTGACAGCATGTACTCAAATAGTTTGATTCGCACAAAAAAATTTGTGTTTTGAAGACAATTTTTTGCCTAACATTTATATGTATGCATTTATAGATCCTCGCATCTGATCGCACAAATGATTCACATGCGCAGAAGACTGCTTTATCATTATCATTAAATTTCAAGCAATGACGATTATATTCTTAAATGCAGTGACATGAAGCATAAAGAAAATCATGGATCAGCAGTAATTTTCACTTCATTATAGAAATAAAAAAATCAGTACCTTTACATGATTTAATTTTATTTTTATTTTATTTTTTTTTTGTATTTAAAACGTCAAGAAGAAATATAATATACTGCTATAGGCCTTTGCGACAACAAATTCTTAACAAAGACAATAACAAATATATGTAAAAATATTTTTAATATCATGCACGTTATTGTTGTCATCCACGTTAATATATATGGCACACTGATGGTCCGTTATTTACTTCACAATGAGGCCGTTTATACCTGGAACGTGCTGACTGGGTCCGCCTTTGACTTCATAACCAGCATAGGGGATCAATCCAGTAACATTTGTCTCCCTTTTGTCATTTCCATCCGATGTAAATACTAAATGCGGCATAATTTATCGTCTGTTTCAACAAGATAGTACTCTTTCCACTGTTTTCTTGTGGTTTTGGGTATGTTTCATTTGATTTACATAATGCTTGTGGTGGATTTGGGCAGGTTTTGGGTGGTTTTGGGTGAATCGTGCGGCCCCTTAAAATGTGGCGCCCTCGATGGGGGCAATGATGAAATTCAAAAAAGTATATAAAAACTTTAACGAATAAAATAACGTTATATGAATATGTGTTCATATATACCATAAAAGTAAAGCTAGTCACATTATTACATTGACTACTATAATTTGACAGAGGTTTCGAAGGCAAATTTTGTGCATCAATATTTTCAGTACTGTATACTATACATGTAGGTCGACATGCTTATCCGTATTCTTACGTAATCATGCGAATATCTCGCCGAAAAGCTTTCCATATAACCGGAGGTTCAGAGAAGTGTTAAAATGACTATGAAAGCAAGAGACGACGAAGCATCTGATAAAAAAATGCACTTACAAAACACATATTACCTAACGGTATCAGTTAACAAAAACTAATAGCAAATCCTGATGATAGTAACGTCCCCACTCATCCACCCACAATATGACCCAGAGGTGATACACTCCTGCTGTCTGTACAGTTGAGATGAGCAACTGTTCTTGTAATTGCTATTTATTTTTTGTTATATTTAATCCTTGGACCCCTCTTAGATTCACTGGGAGGTGACCAGACAGAACCTGAATGACTGCATAGTCATCAGAGAATAAAAAGCATTAAAATAAACTATTCAGGCCAACATGGATATAAAAAATCAAATTATTAATGAGTATGTCTTAAAAATATTACCTTTTTGTATTTGTTTGAATGTGGTATGCCAGATTACCCATTAAGCATACTAATCACGTGCTTAGGGCACCAGCCAAAACAGGGGCATCAGAAAAAAATTATAATTATTTGCTAATGGTAAAATTGAATGAATTATATATGATAATTTCGATCTGCATGTACTAGTATTTTGATTTGGAATGGTGGCACCACTGATATTTTCCAGCCTTTTTTAGCTTCTGATACTTTTTTTTAAATTTCTTTTACATACAACACAATGTCTGTGAGATCTTGATGTTGATGAAATTTGGAGTTGAAATGATTGTGGGCCTTTTATGGCAGCATTTGAAGTGTTTTAGACCATTCACCAAATTCTCATATCTGACTGAAAGTATCATTTGTTGGGTGCTTTTCATACATTTGCAAGTATTAAACTTTGGCAGTCATATTTAGTCTATAATGATACACAGAATCTGCAAATTCCATATAATCAGCTCTTGTAGGGATGGACCCAGAAACTGATTTTATGGACAGCTTATTATGTATTAATTATCTTAATTTTTGTTTTGTATAATAAATTCTTGTGTTATCCATTATGCAATGTTAACGTCCCAAAATTTTTATTCAGAATTGTTTTGGTCTGAAGATATTGTATGCGTGATATGTTTTATGGTTAGTGCCAAGTCTCTCTCTCCCCCCCCCCCCCGCCCCCATGTTTGTTTCCACTTAAAAATATAGGTAGATGGACATTCTTTTAGTATCATTATTAATGCTGTTATTATTATTATTATTATTATTATTATTATTATTATTATTATTATTATTAGTAGTAGTAGTAGTAGTAGTAGTAGTAGTAGTAGTAGTAATAGTATTTTTAATAGTACTAATAGTAGTCATAGTAGTGGTACTTATATTCAAGCATGATGTCCTTTGAATAAAAGTTTTTCATCTGTAATTGTTATTATATTTATGATTTTCTATTGTTATAACCAGTAAGTGTATAATGTTATTGCGTTATCATTTAATGAAATAAAGAAAATATGCCATTACAATAAATATGCAGTATCTAGATAAATAGATAGAACAAACTTGTTTTGTTTAATTTTATTTTTGCAGGTTAGGTGGTAGGAATAATACCATTATCATTTTCAATTAACAAACCATAAATCAATTCTCTTACTTTAGCTTCCTTCCTGACCTTTGCTTGTTTGGAAACAAAATGTGTACTTTCTAATTTCAGTAATTTCTATAAAAGTCATTGATTTAGTAGGCAAGTAAAACTTTATGTCAGTTCAAAACCAGTTTTTCTTGATTTGGAGGAGTGATTAGGAAAACGTGATTAAACATTAAGTCTTAAAAATTTTAGCATAAACAAACATGTATTAAAAAAATTATACTATATAACTATGTAATAGTAATCGCTTCACAACACTGGTTCTACCACAATCATTTTCTGATGCAAAGATATTTGGCCACTCTCCTCCAGTAAACTTTCAGACGAATATTATACCCACAATAATTATTACACTTTAGAAACATTAAAATGATTTACAAATGATTGAAGCTCATATAATTGCTGGTTTTTTGCATAGAAATATTGCAAATAGTTTCAGTTATAAAATCATAAATCAGTTCAGTTACTGGGCTTCTATCGCGACTGTGGACAACTGTTTGGAAACGGTTTCTAATTTCAGTAATTGTTAGAAACATCATTGATGTAGTAAGCACGTTTAAAATGTTTATGTCAGTCTAAAACCGATTTTTCTTCATGTGGATGAGTGCAAAAGAAAATGATAAAAATTCAAAATATTGAATATAAATAAACTTGTATGAAAGTTATAATATCTAATTATGGAAGAATAACCGCTTCACAACACTGGTTCCAATACCATTATTTTATGATGCAGACATGATTGACAACCCTTGTATAGTTCCATTTTTGATGAATAGCATATTGATAAAAAATATTACCTTGACCGACATAAAATAAAATGATTTTCAATTGTGCATTATTTTTGTTGGTTTTGAAAACTGAGCAGTTACTAATTTTATTTCAAACGAGTAAATGACAACCGTTAATATTATGGATCTTAGTTTTTAAAAAGCAAGAATAAGTTTTTAAAAAGAAAGAATATTAAAAAGGTAATTTATGGGATTCGAACTTGGTGCGAAAATTTCGTATATTAACGCTATATCATTTGAGCTATTCAAGACCGTACAATTTGTATCTGTATATCATGCAGATGACACATTTTTTCCAAGCAGATTTATATAACTTCAGACTATTATTTGTTGTTTCCCCAGTTAATGCTTTAATTTTAAAGAATTAATATTGTTACTATATGAAGATAGACCCAGTAAACAAAATTTAATGAAAAACTACGCTGGTTGTAACTGTTATTTCCATCTGAAAATTGACAGATTCGTTTTAAAGATCACGTGTACGGAATTAACACTATGACGTCAAAAATGAATTAAACGTAACAAACGGTATCGTGATGGAAATGAAGGAAAACCCCTGTTAAATATGTATAATATAAATAAATAAATATGTACTTATCCTATCACTTACATCATGCTTTTACAAAAAAAACAAAAAAACAAAAAAAAAAAAAAAAAAAAAAAAAAACAAAATTGCAACGTAAAACTACAATTTCATTTGATGTTTACTCCACGTAGTCTTTGTTTAAATATAGTTCCGAATCCCCCTTGAGAACGTCTTCGAAAAATCGTGTTCCCAAGCCAATTTAGAAAGAATGAAGAAAGAGAGAAATTCATGGAATCATTGTTTTAAAAATATCTGAATAGTTTTTCTTCCCGGAATTTTTTAAACTATAATAACTATAACTTGTAACAGTGACTCCATGTACAGACACCGAGATGAAATGAAAGGTGTGTTTTTCATCCCGTTTCCAAAGCCCATAACACGTAGGGAGACGTGTGAAAAATGGATCAAGGCATATGGAAGGCCTGCTCAAGATTTTAACGTGCAGAAAATAAAACGTTGCGTCTACATTTGTAGGAAATATTTTGTCGGCGAGAGAAGGTCAACATTAGAGCATCCTGACCCGATTCCTGCTTTGTTATACACAGAAGAACAGGTATGTGATCCATAAATAATACATGTTTACATTTGCCTGTATGTCGGTATTGTTTATTAATAACATTATTATGCTTGTTTTATGTTCAAGCTAATGTTATGTGGTAGTTCAGCTTACATTTATCTTTCTTTTTAGAATAATACAAAACTGATATAGGCAAAATCAGGCGTATAAATTAGGCATCATACAAATTTTAAATTATTGGCACTGTACATGTTGAATTATACAAACTTGAGAGATGATATTTACATGAAACAAGCGAATAGAGTAAATATTAAATCCATTGAGTGAAAAACTGTATTCTCTTGAGTGACGAGCAGATTGAGGTGTTAGATTTATTACTGACGTAATGTTTGTGTTCAATTGTGTTTTGTGCATATTCACAGAAGTTAACAGTAGTAATACTAAAGGTCAAACTGCATTTATTAAAAAAAATTGAGGAAAAAGCCCAGTGCATATTGTGGGATTTGAACTTGGTTTGGTTGCATGCGAGGCAGCCATTCATACAACTTGACCAAGCAAATGTCTATTAGTTCAGATTTCTTGGTCATAATATTATGTATGTGTATTTACAGGTAGTAAAAAAAGGATTACTCTCGAGTGAATTATGAAAATTTGTCTTGGAAAGACCAGTAATATTGGCAGCCGGGCATAGCCAAGATAAATACATAAAAAAAATACATACACATTCATTAATTTACATTTATTCAGTTCATTTCAGGTGAAGTGCTTTCAGATGAAAAGAAAAGCACTTGCCCAAAGAAGCAACCCAGTGAACTTGAAGAACTAAGATTTGACATCAGCTGCTGAGGGTCTAATCGAGTTGTCCAAAGTAACAACTTTGCCAGCTGTAAATAATTATACTATTGCATCTGAGGTAGGATATTTGAACTTTTGCCTGCAATTCGTACTTACGTTTTCTTCAATCTGAACATTTCTTTAGGTATGCTGTACTTGTAAGGTCTCCAAGTAGTTGCATTGTATCTTTGTAAGAGGGACCATATAGGAGTTATGGAAGATGATAAGATAATACATGTATAATCATATATATTCAGAAAATGACTGGGATAGCCAAGATGTCATATTTTTCTTTCCTTTAACTATCAAAATTTAAATATTTGAGGAAACGTGTGTTTATATCATAATTAAAAAAAATTGTCAAATGACATGATAACTAGAGAAGGGAGACTAAGTAATTGATTACTAAACCAGACATGTCCCATTTTTAAAGAGCTCCAAGTTACTAGCAAGTTAAATTGCACAAAACTAGTTAGGTTTTTATATAAAAAAAAAAATCAAAATTGCTTCAAAATAGATTTTGATAAGCAATATGTATTGACTTATTATATAATTTCCATTTTGCTTTTCAGGCCAGTGCAAGTGACCTCAGGGATAGTCAACAAGAAAAAGCAGTACAAATAGAAAGTGTAAGCAGGAAACATCAAGAGGCTGAAAAAGTATATGAGAAGGAATTTCTGAATGCAAAAATTACAAACATGATTTTAAGAAATAAATTAAAAACAGAAGATGAGAAAAATGACGGCGGCAATGTTTCATCAGACAATACATCTTTATCCTTAAATAGTATAAGAAGTGATGATGCAAAAATGAAACTTTTTACAGGATTATATTATGCTCAGTTTCTAGATCTATTTGAATTTCTTGGCAGCGTATACAACTTGACATATTGGGATGGTGAAAATACCAAGGAAAATACTAAAAAGGGAATGAGGAAACTTGAACCTAAATATAACCTTTTTCTTACACTGGTACGTCTTAGAAGAAAATACAGCTTTGATACTCTCGCACATTTTTTTTTAGGACTTGCAGTCTCAACAGTTAGCATAATTTTCACATCATGGATTCAGCTGTTGTATCGCCACTTCAATGACTATCGCCAGATGATGTTTCCAGAACGCTAGCATTTTAAAGGCAAACTACCTCGTGTTTTTAGAACATTTAAAAATATCCGTTGCATAATTGGCTGCACTGAATTTTATGTTCAGATGCCAAGGGCCTTTTGTCGTCAAGGAAAGGACTATATTGAATAAAGGCCATTTTCTGCCCCCATTTTCATGGCAAAATAAATTCTTGTAAATTACACAACTCTGTGTATCGTTGTATTATTCGATGTATAAATCACCATATTCTGCATTAAATGTGCATATAAATTTCATTTTCATACCTAAACAAGACCTTTGAACATGGGCTGGTATGGGAAAATTAAGCGAAAATGATGTATTTGAGCTACTTCCAACTAGAAATAAGATCTAAGCACAGGCCTGCTAGTAGTATAAAATAAAGGGGTTCCGAACACAAAGATATCCATAATCATTGCAAAACCAGTATAAAACGACTAAAAACGCGTAAAAACGTGTTGATTTACCAATTTTTAAAAAAATTTACCTGTTTTTAACGACTTTACACAGCAACAACAGTTGCAAAGTAATCACAAGGGAAGTATTATATAAAATAAAGTTTTGAAAACAACAGTAGTATGAGAAAGGTTAATAGTAATAAAACGGGTTTATAACGAAACTTCATTAAAACCAATAAAAAAATTTAACATTTAGTTTTGAAATGGCCAATAGCTAGTGTATTTATTCCATCAACACAATAACGTTTATCATCAAAATTACTTAAACCTTGCTTTATTATTCTATCTGTTCTGATTTGGTGTTTATCTGATCGTATCGTGTACATTTCAGCTGTATGTTTCTCATTATTAAATAAAACATTAATATAATCATTATGTTTAATCTTATTTTTTACCACTGATTTCTTAATACCTTTCAACTTTTTCATTTCCTTACCATCTTCTGTCTTTAACGAGTACATTTTACTTCGAAGTCCAACAAATTCAACAACCGGTTTGAAACAAAATTCATCTTTCATTTTGCCCATTACCTTTTTATTAGTTGGGTCGTGGAACTTACTATCTTGTGGGACATCAGAAAGATCAAACTCGTTTCGATGATCATAAATATCTTGATAAACATCTTCTGTAAATACTTGATAAACTAGCGAGTCGGTGTCTGTAAACAACAATTTTGAATCAGGCCAAATTTTCTTAGTAAAATTATAATGAAAATTATATATTAGCCACATGGATGTTTCTAATACGGTAGCACCAACAAATATAGGCTTGTTCAAAACTAAGTTAGTTTTAAATTTCTTGACTAAATTTAGATTTTCATTTATATTTAATAATCCAGCAAAGTTATCTAACGCGGTTAATTTACTTAATCGTTTTTGGCTGTTCACAATTTCAACACCAACTCTATTACGAATATTTTCCATCGTTTTGCCAAATACAGAATTATTCATAAGCTTGAAGAAATCCTTTTCAAAATCTGTTGTTGCTTTAGTTCTCATATCATTATTAAACTTAATATAATCTGCCATCCATCTGATTTGTCTTACGCGTAATATACGATGAATTTTAACTAATTTCATACCATGATCAAGAGCTTGTTTGAGATTTCTGTAATGACATATAAAATTTCTTTTATTTAGCAAATTTGGAACTAATTTTTCTACAACACAAGGTTTTCCAGTCCGATTAGCTATTTGTTCTTTCCATAACATTGAATCAGAGATTATCATTTTCTCTGGTAAAAACGGATAATCATTATGAAGATTATGTAATTGATCAGGATAATCAACATCAACTTCAAGATAATAGGTGTGTTCTGAGTCAGATAAATCTTTTTTAAAGTTATTAGTATCTTCACCAAATTCTTTTTCGTTAACCCAACGATCGCAAGAATATGGCATAGATTGTGACATCGCCCAGCTATAAAAGGCATTTTTATCTAAGTAAAGAATGTAACTGGATTCTTTGTTAGGATTAAAATCTTTAAGATATTTGTTGTTAGCGCGAGCGTATTTATTGCTAATTACACTTATTCTACCACGAATTGCGTTTTCGATAAAATGATACATATCAATACGACCGATAGTTATTAGTTCTATTCTAGCTTGTGTTAGCTTAAACAGGGCATCCCAACTTAATCCTGGACTAGAGAAATACCATGCAGGATCTAATTTATATTTGTTTATGCTGGTTTTTCTAAAACTTTGATATATATCATCGAGTAAAAGTGTGTCCTGAATCAGGTAGATGTCCATATAATCTCCAATAGTTTTACAGTTGAATTTATTCCAAACATCAACCGCATGTTTATATTCATCATCAGATATATTTTCACCACTTAACTGTGAATAAAATTTATCTTTGTCAGGTAAATGCTCTTCATTAAGTCGATTTATACAATCGAGGTATTCATATGGAAAGATACCTTTCTTTTACATTAAATCAACCTTGTCACAGAAATATTCAGTTAGCGAAGTGAACTCGCTACAGTTTTTAGCAAGTGCATCTAACGTGCTAGCCATAAATTGCATGCTATCAATAAACATAAGTGGGCCAACTGACACTGACATAAATTTTTCAAAATTATTAGGAATTGCATTTATCTTTCTATCCTGACAAAAATTTACTATATCAGGATGGCCAAGCGCATTAATAATAAAATGACAATCATATCCTCTAAAATTATGTGCAACACAAGGAATTAACTTTACTATATGAAATCTTTTTTTACAAATGTTATGAGCTGCACCAAAATAATTTCCTGTAATATAAAAGTGATCTAATACTTTGGGAAAATTCTCGTTAACAATTTCTTTGCAAATATGACAACGAGTTGCTGTATTATATTCAGTCCATGGTTCTGGCGTTATTATTGATACAGCTTTTTTAGAAAATGTTTCATAGATTTTATTAACTTCACTAAACGGATTCTTGATTAACCAAACTGCAGCATCTTCTGATTCAGCGTCCTTACACCTATAAATTTTAACTGGTTCGGATAAAGCAGGATTAACAATACACGTTATTTTATATGCTACAGCTACTGGAATATGTTTGTTTAGATGCGTTGTTGGACGAGATTCATCTTTATTTTCGTTAGGGATCTGAACTGATTCGAAATCATATGTAATTGTGAATGGCGCAACAGCTTTATTTTTATGTTTTATAAATTTTAACATTTTATTTTTTTTACTAGGTAAGAACGTTTTTTGCTCTGTTGAAAAGAATCCTAACAGAGTTTCAAAATACAAAAAAAAAAACATCTTTCAACATTAAACTTGTCAAAAATAACTTTTCCAACTCCGAGTAATCAAATATCAAAAATTGAAAATAATACCAGAGATTTAATTCCTAATGGTATTAATGTGTTTGGACTCGACGCTTCTTATAAAATATATCCACTGCGAATATCACCTCACGCTGGACCTAAAACAATAAACTTGTTAATATTTAATAAACATCATTGTTTTATAAAAAAAAACTTTAACGGATTAGTTGGAAAACAATATAGCAAACATCATGGGAAATTATACTTTTGTTATAAGTGTTTGCATAGATTTTATGATGACAAAAAGTTAGAAGAGCATCAAAAATACTGTGTACACGAACAAAAAACGTTCTTACCTAGTAAAGAAAATAAAATATTAAAATTTATAAAACATAAAAATAAAGCTGTTGTGCCATTCACAATTACATATGATTTCGAATCAGTTCAGATCCCTAACGAAAATAAAGATGAATCTCGTCCAACAACGCATCTAAACAAACATATTCCAGTAGCTGTAGCATATAAAATAACGTGTATTGTTAATCCTGCTTTATCCGAACCAGTTAAAATTTATAGGTGTAAGGACGCTGAATCAGAAGATGCTGCAGTTTGGTTAATCAAGAATCTGTTTAGTGAAGTTAATAAAATCTATGAAAACTTTCTAAAAAAGCTGTATCAATAATAACGCCAGAACCATGAACTGAATATAATACAGCAACTCGTTGTCATATTTGCAAAGAAATTGTTAACGAGAATTTTCCCAAAGTATTAGATCACTTTTATATTACAGGAAATTATTTTGGTGCAGCTCATAACATTTGTAAAAAAAGATTTCATATAGTAAAGTTAATTCCTTGTGTTGCACATAATTTTAGAGGATATGATTGTCATTTTATTATTAATGCGCTTGGCCATCCTGATATAATGAATTTTTGTCAGGATAGAAAGATAAATGCAATTCCTAATAATTTTGAAAAATTTATGTCAGTGTCAGTTGGCCCACTTATGTTTATTGATAGCATGCAATTTATGGCTAGCACGTTAGATGCACTTGCTAAAAACTGTAGCGAGTTCACTTCGCTAACTGAATATTTCTGTGACAAGGTTGATTTAATGTAAAAGAAAGGTATCTTTCCATATGAATACCTCGATTGTATAAATCGACTTAATGAAGAGCATTTACCTGACAAAGATAAATTTTATTCACAGTTAAGTGGTGAAAATATATCTGATGATGAATATAAACATGCGGTTGATGTTTGGAATAAATTCAACTGTAAAACTATTGGAGATTATATGGACATCTACCTGATTCAGGACACACTTTTACTCGATGATATATATCAAAGTTTTAGAAAAACCAGCATAAACAAATATAAATTAGATCCTGCATGGTATTTCTCTAGTCCAGGATTAAGTTGGGATGCCCTGTTTAAGCTAACACAAGCTAGAATAGAACTAATAACTATCGGTCGTATTGATATGTATCATTTTATCGAAAACGCAATTCGTGGTAGAATAAGTGTAATTAGCAATAAATACGCTCGCGCTAACAACAAATATCTTAAAGATTTTAATCCTAACAAAGAATCCAGTTACATTCTTTACTTAGATAAAAATGCCTTTTATAGCTGGGCGATGTCACAATCTATGCCATATTCTTGCGATCGTTGGGTTAACGAAAAAGAATTTGGTGAAGATACTAATAACTTTAAAAAAGATTTATCTGACTCAGAACACACCTATTATCTTGAAGTTGATGTTGATTATCCTGATCAATTACATAATCTTCATAATGATTATCCGTTTTTACCAGAGAAAATGATAATCTCTGATTCAATGTTATGGAAAGAACAAATAGCTAATCGGACTGGAAAACCTTGTGTTGTAGAAAAATTAGTTCCAAATTTGCTAAATAAAAGAAATTTTATATGTCATTACAGAAATCTCAAACAAGCTCTTGATCATGGTATGAAATTAGTTAAAATTCATCGTATATTACGCGTAAGACAAATCAGATGGATGGCAGATTATATTAAGTTTAATAATGATATGAGAACTAAAGCAACAACAGATTTTGAAAAGGATTTCTTCAAGCTTATGAATAATTCTGTATTTGGCAAAACGATGGAAAATATTCGTAATAGAGTTGGTGTTGAAATTGTGAACAGCCAAAAACGATTAAGTAAATTAACCGCGTTAGATAACTTTGCTGGATTATTAAATATAAATGAAAATCTAAATTTAGTCAAGAAATTTAAAACTAACTTAGTTTTGAACAAGCCTATATTTGTTGGTGCTACCGTATTAGAAACATCCATGTGGCTAATATATAATTTTCATTATAATTTTACTAAGAAAATTTGGCCTGATTCAAAATTGTTGTTTACAGACACCGACTCGCTAGTTTATCAAGTATTTACAGAAGATGTTTATCAAGATATTTATGATCATCGAAACGAGTTTGATCTTTCTGATGTCCCACAAGATAGTAAGTTCCACGACCCAACTAATAAAAAGGTAATGGGCAAAATGAAAGATGAATTTTGTTTCAAACCGGTTGTTGAATTTGTTGGACTTCGAAGTAAAATGTACTCGTTAAAGACAGA
Source organism: Megalonaias nervosa (assembly GCA_016617855.1). Taxonomy (NCBI): domain Eukaryota; kingdom Metazoa; phylum Mollusca; class Bivalvia; order Unionida; family Unionidae; genus Megalonaias; species Megalonaias nervosa. The sequence goes on along the minus strand of JAECUM010011007.1, from coordinate 11,983 downwards.
AGATGGTAAGGAAATGAAAAAGTTGAAAGGTATTAAGAAATCAGTGGTAAAAAATAAGATTAAACATAATGATTATATTAATGTTTTATTTAATAATGAGAAACATACAGCTGAAATGTACACGATACGATCAGATAAACACCAAATCAGAACAGATAGAATAATAAAGCAAGGTTTAAGTAATTTTGATGATAAACGTTATTGTGTTGATGGAATAAATACACTAGCTATTGGCCATTTCAAAACTAAATGTTAAATTTTTTTATTGGTTTTAATGAAGTTTCGTTATAAACCCGTTTTATTACTATTAACCTTTCTCATACTACTGTTGTTTTCAAAACTTTATTTTATATAATACTTCCCTTGTGATTACTTTGCAACTGTTGTTGCTGTGTAAAGTCGTTAAAAACAGGTAAATTTTTTTAAAAATTGGTAAATCAACACGTTTTTACGTGTTTTTTAGTCGTTTTATACTGGTTTTGCAATGATTATGGATACCTTTGTGTTCGGAACCCCTTTTTATACTACTTTGCTCAAGCAAGATTTTTACACTGATTGCTTAATTTTTATGAAAAGTTTTGGGTTCGCATCTTAACTTAAGTAAGCACGTTTGCGTTAATCACTAAAAATTAAAAATGTCGTGAATTTTGCCGTCTATGTGTCACTGTCGTTGTTGTCCCTGTTGCACGGTAGCTGCTTACGTATCGCTACGCGGGAGCAATTAGACCCACATTTCTATAGTGCGCTATATTATATGCTTCATTATTATAGTTAAAAAATTCCGGGAATAATAATTATTCAGATATTTTAAAACCAATGATTCCATTAATTTCTCTCTTTCTTCATTCTTTCTAAATTGCCTTGGGAACACGATTTTTCGAAGAGGCGCTCAAGGGGGATTTGGAACTATATGTAAACAAAGACTACGTGGAGTAAACATTAAATGAAATTGTAGTTGTACGTTGCCATTTTTTTATTTATTTTTTTTTATTTTTTATTTTGGTAAAAGCATGATGTAAATGATAGGATAAGTACATATTTACTTATTTATTTTATACATATTTAACAGGGGTTTTCCTTCATTTCCATCACGATACCGTTTGTTACGTTTAATTCACTATTGACGTTATAGTGTTAATTCCGTACACGTAATCTTTAAAACGAATCTGTCAATTTCCAGATGGAAATAACAGTTACAACCAGCGTAGTTTTTCATTAAATTTTGTTGACTGGGTGTATCTTCATATAGTAACAATATTAATTCTTTAAAATTAAAGCATTAACTGGGGAAACAACAAATAATAGTCTGAAGTTATATAAATCTGCTTGGAAAAAATGTGTCATCTGCATGATATACAGATACAAATTGCACGGTCTTGAATAGCTCAAATGATATAGCGTTAATATACGAAATTTTCGCACCAAGTTCGAATCCCATAAATTACCTTTTTAATATTCTTTCTTTTTAAAAACTTATTCTTGCTTTTTAAAAACTAAGATCCATAATATTAACGGTTGTCATTTACTCGTTTGAAATAAAATTAGTAACTGCTCAGTTTTGAAAACCAACAAAAATAATGCACAATTGAAAATCATTTTATTTTATGTCGTGCAAGGTAATATTTTTTATCAATATGCTATTCACCAAAAATGGAACTATACAAGGGTTGTCAATCATGTCTGCATCATAAAATAGTGGTATTGGAACCAGTGTTGTGAAGCGGTTATTCTTCCATAATTAGATATTATAACTTTCATACAAGTTTATTTATATTCAATTTTTTTGAATTTTTATCATTTTCCTTTGCACTCATCCACATGAAGAAAAATCGGTTTTAGACTGACATAAACATTTTAAACTTGCTTACTACGTCAATGATGTTTCTAACAATTACTGAAATTAGAAACCATTTCCAAACAGTGGGAATGTTGTCCACAGGCGCGATAGAAGCCCAGTAACTGAACTGATTTATGATTTTATAATTGAAACTATTTGCAATATTTCTATGCAAAAAACCAGCAATTATATGAGCTTCAATCATTTGTAAATCATTTTAATGTTTCTAAAGTGTAATAATTATTGTGAGTATAATATTCGTCTGAAAGGATACTAGAGGAGAGTGGCCAAATATCTTTGCATCAGAAAATGATTGTGGTAGAACCAGTGTTGTGAAGCGATTACTATTACATAGTTATACAGTATAATTTTTTTAAGACATGTTTGTTTATGCTAAAATGTTTAAGACTTAATGTTTAATCACGTTTTCCTAATCACTCCTCCAAATCAAGAAAAACTGGTTTTGGACTGACATAAAGTTTTACTTGCCTACTAAATCAATGACTTTTATAGAAATTACTGAAATTAGAAATTACACATTTTGTTTCCAAACAAGCAAAGGTCAGGAAGGAAGCTAAAGTAAGAGAATTGATTTATGGTTTGTTAATTGAAAATGATAATGGTATTATTCCTACCCCCTAACCTGCAAAAATAAAATTAAACAAAACAAGTTTGTTCTATCTATTTATCTAGATACTGCATATTTATTGCAATGGCATATTTTCTTTATTTCATTAAATGATAACGCCATAACATTATACACTTACTGGTTATAACAATAGAAAATCATAAATATAATAACAATTACAGATGAAAAACTTTTATTCAAAGGACATCATGCTTGAATATAAATACCACTACTATGACTACTATTTGTACTATTAAAAATACTATTACTACTACTACTACTACTACTACTACTACTACTACTACTAATAATAATAATAATAATAACAGCATTAATAATAATACTAAAAGAATGTCCATCTACCTATATTTTTAAGTGGAAACAGACAATGGGGGGGGGGGGAGAGAGAGAGAGAGAGAGACTTGGCACTAACCATAAAACATATCAAGCATACAATATCTTCAGACCAAAACAATTCTGAATAAAAATTTTGGGACGTTAACATTGCATAATGGATAACACAAGAATTTATGATACAAAACAAAAATTAAGATAATTAATACATAATAAGCTGTCCATAAAATCAGTTTCTGGCTCCATCCCTACAAGAGCTGATTATGTGGAATTTGCAGACTCTGTGTATCATTATAGACTAAATATGACTGCCAAAGTTTAATACTTGCAAATGTATGAAAAGCACCCAACAAATGATACTTTCAGTCAGATCTGAGAATTTGGTAAATGGTCTAAAACACTTCAAATGCTGCCATAAAAGGCCCACAATCATTTCAACTCCAAATTTCATCAACATCAAGATCTCACAGACATTGTGTTGTATGTGAAAGATCATATGGGCATCAAAATCATCTTGTTATTGTCCCAATATGTGACATAACCCAGTCATTTGCAGAGTGTAGTATTTTTATAAGGTCAAATAGTAGCTGTTGCAAATTCCGTTTTGGAAATCTTCTACTTCACTAATGAATCCCTGCAATCTACCATTGCAATAAAAGAGTTTGATGAAAACTTTACAAGTACAGATATTAAATCACTTGTACAAAATGTGAAGAAACTAATTAAAACAGTCATATCTTAACTTTGATGTTCCTTCTTCCTTATCCGATGATGACTATTTCCAAATTTTTTGGCCTGAAAATGAACAATTCCTGTAACTGAATAAGATTTAAATCCTGGTTCAAGAGAATAACTTGCTGAATAAGCACAAATTGTAATTCAAGATGGATGCATCAACCTGGAAACTGAATGAAGTCCCCAGGATATCAGTTGATTACCTGCTTGACATCACTATGGGCATTTATCAAGTCAAACAGGCTCCAAAGTATACAAATGAGGATCTCACAGAGGAGGGACACTATGAGGTTATGGCATGCATGGATTTCCCAGGTTTATTACATGTAAAAATCCAGTCTCTCCACTTCAAAAATAAAATCCATTCACTGGGGATCCAATACAAGCTGAAATATTCCATGGATTCCATCAAAAGATGGTATTGTACCTGCAAGGTTGGTGCTTGGGTTGTTGGGTGTTGTGCCCATGTCTAGTTTCCTATGGTTTTCTGGCTGCAAAAGATGGGTAAATGATGAGTTGTCAAAGAAAGCATCACAAATTAGTCATCTTAAGGATGCATCATCTATTCCAGAATATGAATATGACAATGAGGAATCAAATGAGTTGTTTTTTTACACTCTGACCACTACTTTCATCAGTATTCATCTGGCTCCTTTTAAGTTTAAGACAAATGATATTTTTGTATAGTTTGAATTGTCAACCATATCATGTTTCCATTATTATGTCATCTTATTTGTGTGACATTAAGGAAGAGAGAATGATAATACATAACAATTGCCAGATTAAGGCCTTCCATCACTGAAAATATTATAGCACCCCACCCCCTCTACTAAATGTGAAATTAAAAAAAAGTATCAGAAGCTAAAAAAGACTGGAAAAAATCAATGGTGCCACCATTCCAAATCAAAATACTAGTACATGCAGATCGAAATTATCATATATAATTCATTCAATTTTACCATTAGCAAATAATTATAATTCTTTTTCTGGTGCCCCTGTTTTGGCTGGTGCCCTAAGCACGTGATTAGTATGCTTAATGGGTAATCTGGCATACCACATTCAAACGAATACAAAAAGGTAATATTTTTAAGACATTAATAATTTGATTTTTTATGTCCATGTTGGCCTGAATAGTTTATTTCAATGCTTTTTATTCTCTGATGACTATGCAGTCATTCAGGTTCTCTCTGGTCACCTCCCAGTGAATCTAAGAGGGGTCCAAGGATTAAATACACCAAAAAATAAATGGCAATTACAAGAACAGTTGCTCATCTCAACTGTACAGACAGCAGGAGTGTATCACCTCTGGGTCATATTGTGGGTGGATGAGTGGGGACGTTACTATCAACAGGATTTGCTATTAGTTTTTGTTAACTGATACCGTTAGGTAATATGTGTTTTGTAAGTGCATTTTTTTTTATCAGATGCTTCGTCGTCTCTTGCTTACATAGTCATTTTAACACTTCTCTGAACCTCCGGTTATATGGAAAGCCTTTCGGCGAGATATTCGCATGATTGCGTAAGAATACGGATAAGCATGTCGGTCTACATGTATAGTATACAGTACTGAAAATATTGATGCACAAAATTTGCCTTCGAAACGTATGTCAAATTATAGTAGTCAATGTAATAATGTGACTAGCTTTACTTTTATGGTATATATGAACACATATTCATATAACGTTATTTTATTCGTTAAAATTTTTATATACGTTTCTGAATTTCATTATTGCCCCCATCGAGGGCCCCACTTTTTAAGGGGCCGCACGATTCACCCAAAACCACCCAAAACCTGCCCAAATCCACCACAAGCATTATGTAAATCAAATGAAACATACCCAAAACCACAAGAAAACAGTGGAAAGAGTACTATCTTGTTGAAACAGACGATAAATTATGCCGCATTTAGTATTTACATCGGATGGAAATGACAAAAGGGAGACAAATGTTACTGGATTGATCCCCTATGCTGGTTATGAAGTCAAAGGCGGACCCAGTCAGCATGTTCCAGGTATAAACGGCCTCATTGTGAAGTAAAATAACGGACCATCAGTGTGCCATATATATTAACGTGGATGACAACAATAGCGTGCATGATATTAAAAATATTTTTACATAAATTTGTTATTGTCTTTGTTAAGAATTTGTTGTCGCAAAGGCCTATAGCAGTATATTATAGTTCTTCTTGACGTTTTAAATACAAAATAAAATAAAATAAAATAAAATTAAATCATGTAAAGGTACTGAATTTTTATTTCTATAATGAAGTGAAAATTACTGCTGATCCATGATTTTCTTTATATTTCATGTCACTGCATTTAAGAATATAATCGTCATTGCTTGAAATTTAATGATAATGATAAAGCAGTCTTCTGCGCATGTGAATCATTTGTGCGATCAGATGCGAGGATCTATAAATGCATACATATAAATGTTAGGCAGAAAATTGTCTTCAAAACACAAATTTTTTTGTGCGAACCAAACTATTTGAGTACATGTTGTCACAAAGCGGCTGTCCACGGAAGTTATAGATGGCGGTAAAAATCAAATTAGTGAGTAGATAAAAAGTAATGTGTTCTACAATGAATGAGAATGGTGAGAATATTCTGTAATTGATTATATATATATATATATATATATATATATATATATATATATATATATATATATATATATATACACACAAACTATTATTCTAGTACACCCTTTGACAAAGCGGCGGTCCATGGAAGTAACAGAAGGCGGTAAAAATCAAAGAAGTCGGTAAATAAAAGGTAGGATGTTCAAACATTAATGAGAATGATGCGATTATTTTGCAATTGATTTAAATGGTATATATAAAGTTCGCAATAGCAATTTGTATCATTTCAGAATATATGCTACAACGAGTATACTTTGCTACATCAAATATATTTGTTTATTTTAATTCAATTGTGCAAAATAGGTCCAAAGCGCGCCAAGAAATATCCTTGTGGCAGTTGTAGTGCAACTTCTGCACCTGAATGTGTTTACTGTATTACGTGCGGAAATTGGTACCAGAGACAGTGTCAGTCCATGAGTGAAGAAGAACTAAGACAATGGGGAAAACTGGATTTGGATTATGTGTGTCTCTCCTGTCGTTCTATGAATGAATCAAGGTTTGACTTAGGTCCGCTGTGTCTTCATTGGGAGTCAGACGAAAACACATATTACAAGTTCTTTTCGCATATTCGCCAACAAATTGGAGATGATAAGTTTATATTTGGTACGGACGATGAAAAAGCTCTGACAAATGCTCTAAGATACAATTTTTGTAATGCAGAATTTTAATATTGCACTAAGCATATTAAAGACAACACTCGGTACTCTTTGCATAAACATGCATGTGACGATCTTGTCAAAAAATCAATATTTCGTATGCTTTTCAGTGAAGACAGTGGCAGTAGTAGAAGTTTTTTTATCCAGCTGTAATGTCCTTTATAAAATAATGAATTTATTGTATTTTGTGTAGCTGTCGCTGAAATATATCTTGGATAAACATTTTCTTTTTCATCTAATCCGAAAACATTTATTGAAATATCGTTTTGTTTTTCAAACTTTGGTATCTGATTCTCTGCCACTGGAAAAGTTATTCCGTTAAAATTTAGCTCATCTTTGTACTGCAAATATTTTTCAACTCGATCACAGTTACAACTTTGAGGATGTCTAGCAGATAAAATTGCCCAACGATAACATTCGTTATAATAGTTTTTGACATTTATGCAGCATTTTTTGTTTGTAATTTTTTGAGGGAGATCAACATAAGAACTACCGCGGAGTATGTTATATTTCATTGTGTGAAATAAAACTTAATTATCATTTCAAATTTCCAACATGATCCTGATGTAGTAAATTCCTCCAATTTTTTAATTTATTTCCTGATGTATTTCATCAGCGACTGAGGAAATATTTGTTCCAACTAATATTTTTCGTCATTCATCCGTTAAATATGGTTAGGCAATTTCGTTGTCGAAATATACATTATCAAAGATGAAATAAATTTGTGGAGTTAAAATTTGCTAAAATGTTTTGATTATCTAATTTATAACTGTTATCATAACCAGAAAATGCAGTAGCAGTTTTTTCTGCTTTTATAAGGCTCTTCTTAGCAATATCTCGTAATTTGAACATTATATTTATGTAATATTTTATATATTTAACTGGGTTATTAAAATTTTTCAATTAGAGATATTAAATGCTAGATAAAATAATGACAGAAATTTTAAAATACATCCGACTAACTGCAGAAGAACAAACGCAGTATCATGTTCATCTAATCTATAATCATTATGCCGGGAATGCATTTGGATCTGTTATCCAAATGAAATATGTAAAACCGTTTGGTATACCAACGCCAGCTGGAATCAAAATTTCAGTAAAAGGTGATAATGCGGAACGTGTTGAAATGTTCAGGAAAGATTTTATTTATACTTTGTTCTGCGGTGAAATTCCAGACGGACAACGAGTTTATCGTGTAAATAACTCGATTAGCGATGACAATATCGAAAATCTCTCTTTGCATTTCCATTGTTCCAGTTTTTGATCTGGTTTTATATAAAAATTCTTTGCAATGTTTATAATAGTACAATTTTAGGAAGTTTTAGTTACCTACTACACAGGTTGCAAGCATTACTTGTTTTATATTGATTGCATTAATGCTTTGCTTTAAAGCATGCAAAATAAAATTGAGTTGAACTTCATCATTTCAATGTTGATACGCTTCATTTCATGTTTTAAAACTGTGCTTGATAAGACTTTGAATAATAATCTTTGTACATATTTATAATTTTTTAATTAGCGGCGAGACATGCCATATTTGCTAGAAATCTGAAACCGATGATACAGAAACTATGTGGTACTTTCAGTTGTTCGTTGTTTTGTAATGCTATGTTAATCTCATTTGACAGTTATGGTATTGATGGGCAAGTATTTACTTCAGATAATTCTAAAAAGAATTTAAATAAAATGCAATGAAGAAATACAATCTATCGCTAAAGCCCGTAGCGACAACCAATTGCTAATAAGGACAAGAACATTAGTAGTATATGGGGTTACCGTAGCGTCAATGGGAATTAGCATTACAGACCCCCCCTGGGCCAGTATAGCGTCAAGAAATAAAATCTCACCCTGGGCCTGTATAGCGTCAATGGAAAATTGGGTAGAGGGACTAGAACACCCTGGGCCTGTATAGCGTCAATGGAAATTTTGTAGAGCGGCTACTAGTAGACTGTGGGTTTGTAGAGCGATAAGCGACAGGTGGCATGACGTCACACTGGTAACAATGTAGCAAAAAGAGAAGTACTGTGACGTCAGGCTACCTGAGAGAGGGCTATAGACAAACACGAATCAAGAGCGTTCGTGTTTTTTAGTAGAGGAAGGGTTTTATATATATTCGTTTAGGGTGGAGACAAAATGAAAATTAAGATCTTTTCGAGGCATTGGAAGTGGCCCTGAAAAGGGCCTTTGGGTTCTTCTTCTTCTTTTATCTTCTCCAGTTCTTCCACCAGTTCCTGACTTTTTGAATAATTCCTTTCTTCTTTTCTTTCTCTGGCATCCAGTCAGGATGACCCATAGCTCTAAATTTCTCTTGCACTTTTATCCAATTGTTGTTTAATTTCTCAAAGTCTTCTTTCTTCTTTCTGTTTTCCTTCTCCTTTTTCTCTTTTGTCCAGTTCTCTTCTTTTCTCCAGGTTTCTTTGATTTTCTTCACCTCTTCCTCCAGTACTTTTCTCATCAGGTCTTCAGCTTTTTTTAAAGAGTCTAAGCCCAAGTTTTTGGCAAAAGACCACTCGGTGAAATTGAATATGTCTTGTAGAAAGGAGCTCACTTGTATGACATGATCAAGAGCCTGTTTCAAGGAGCCTACTCTCACATATTTAGGTTGAATGAAACCTCTAATCTTCTCCACTTGCTCCTCTGTCATACCTGCTACTAGATCCTTGGCTAGTTTTATGCAGGTGACTTGAGTGGTTAAAAAGTCTTTCGTAACTTGATAGCTACATTCCTTTTCAATCCTTTCAACCACGTAGACTGCATCCATTATCCAATAATAAATGTCTTTTAATCTGTTGAACAAGTCCATGTTGCTGCTCATTTTTTTTATTCTGTGTAGAATGGCGCGAATGACGAGCGCTCTGCTCTATATCCGTGGAGCACGGACGTGAACGAAAACATCCCTTACACTCACTTCATATACAATTTACTATCCTCACCAACGAACGAGCAAGCATGAAACACACAAATATACTATCCTCACCAACGAACGAGCAAGCATAAAACACACAAATATACTATCCTCACCAACGAACGAGCAAGCATAAAACACACAAATATACTATCCTCACCAACGAACGAACAAGCATAAAACACACACAATATACTATCCTCACCAACGAACGAGCAAGCATAAAACACACAAATGTACTATCCTCACCAACGAACGAGCAAGCATAAAACACACAATATACTATCATCACCAACGAACGAGCAAGCATAAAACACACAATATACTATCCTCACCAACGAACGAGCAAGCATAAAACACACACTATACTATCCTCACTAACGAACGAGCAAGCATAAAACACACAAACATACCATTCACACAATCGGGATGAGAAAAAAACATATTATATACTATCCTCACCAACGAACGAGCAAGCATAAAACACACACTATACTATCCTCACCAACGAACGAGCAAGCATAAAACACACAAACATACCATTCACACAATCGGGATGAGAAAAAAAACATATTATATACTATCCACACCAATGAACGAGCAAGCATAAAACACACAAATATACTATCCACACCAACGAACGAGCAAGCATAAAACACACACAATATACTATCCTCATCAACGAACGAGTAAGCATAAAACACACACAATATACTATTCACACCAATGAACCAGCAAGCATAAAACACACACACACAATATACTATCCACACCAATGAACGAGCAAGCATAAAACACACACTATACTATCCTCACCAACGAACGAGCAAGCATAAAACACACACTATACTATCCTCACCAACGAACGAGCAAGCATAAAACACACACTATACTATCCTCACCAACGAACGAGCAAGCATAAAACACACCATATACTATCCTCACCAACGAACGAGTAAGCATAAAACACATATTATATACTATCCACACCAACGAACGAGCAAGCATAAAACACACACAATATACTATCCTCACTAACGAACGAGCAAGCATAAAACACACACGATATACTATCACACCAACGAAGGAAGAGAAGAAAAACACACACCCATATGCTATCCACACCAACGAACGAGCAAGCATAAGCACACACAATATACTATCTTCACCAACGAACGAGCAAGCATAAAACACACACAATATACTATCACACCAACGAAGGAATAGAAGAAAAACACACACCCATATACTATCCACACCAACGAACGAGCAAGCATAAAACACACAATATACTATCCACACCAACGAACGAGCAAGCATAAAACACATATTATATACTATCCACACCAGCGAACGAGCAAGCATAAAACACACAAATATACTATCCACACCAACGAACGAGCAAGCATAAAACACATATTATATACTATCCACACCAGCGAACGAGCAAGCATAAAACACACAAATATACTATCCACACCAACGAACGAGCAAGCATAAACACACACAATATACTATCCTCACCAACGAACGAGCAAGCATAAAACACACACGATATACTATTACACCAACGAAGGAATAGAAGAAAAACACACGCCCATATACTATTCACACCAACGAACGAGCAGGCATAAAACACATATTATATACTATCCACACCAACGAACGAGCAAGCATAAAACACACCCATATACTATCCACACCAACGAACGAGCAAGCATAAAACACACAAATATACTATCCACACCAACGAACGAGCAAGCATAAAGCACACACTCATATACTATCCACATCAACGAACGAGCAAGCATAAAACACACAAATATACTATCCACACCAACGAACGAGCAAGCATAAAACACATATTATATACTATCCACACCAACGAACGAGCAAGCATAAAACACACAAATATACTATCCACACCAACGAACGAGCAAGCATAAAACACATATTATATACTATCCACACCAACGAACGAGCAAGTATAAAACACACATTATACTATCACACCAACGAAGGAAGAGAAGAAAAACACACACCCATATACTATCCACACCAGCGAACGCGCATGGAAACACACAACACACACATCAGTAAAGAGTGAGTGTTTATAGTCACACTACACTTCATTCACACCAATTGGCAAATTGAATAGTTTCTCTTTTCTAGAGATCTGGTTAGCCCTGAAAAGGGTTGTTTTTTTCTTGAACTTCAAATGCACCCG
>JAECUM010011006.1:0-26154 GCA_016617855.1 Megalonaias nervosa | reverse complement strand
GTCATTTTACAAACGATGAATAGTTGCGCCAATGTAGTGCATAAAGACCAAACTTTTCTGCAACTGTAATGACTCGGCACTTCACCACGTGTGCCAGAATTCAGACGAGGTTATAAATTCAGTAATTATTTTATGTTTGGCCAGGGCCTACACGTGTGTATGTTTTGAACTACTGCTAAAAACATTGTTTTCAGATTAATTAACACGCCTTGCCCTTTAAATATCATCGCTGGGAATAATGTATGCATACTTTGATGAACTCATGATTATATAGAAACATATGTATTTGGTGTGAGCAATGCTCAGGGTGTGCAGAAATTTCGTTCCTTCTCATCTTTTCCTTTTCTTTAAAAAAAAATGATCGGATGCAATTCTACGCCATTAAAAGCTAATTACGCTCATATGACAGACACTGTGTTGCGGTGTACGGAGATATAACATCATAGCAAAAGAAACATCGTCGGTAATTTCCGTTGCATCCTTTGTTGTGTTACGGTGTGATGAGATATAACATTATAGCAATAGAAACATTGTCGGCATTTTCCGTCACATCCTTTGTTTTATATGCATTGGATGCATACATGTATTATCAACTCATGAAAGATGCATCATATAAACATTCAGAAAATATCTTTTCTTGGCATAAACAAAGTTATTGTGCGTATATAGCTTGAGGTACTGGTTGGTTTCAACTAGCTGTTGGAACTTTCCTATCCGACAGTGTATTTGTTTAACAATTAGTTATCATTACAATATATACAGTATATGAAGTAACCTTGGGGTCACTTGGGTCCTTAAGGGATCAATGAGAATTACCATAACATGGGGTCACTGGGAAATTAACATTAGTCCATGTGTTTAACGTTATGAGTCGGTATAGGGTCAAGTGGAGATGTATTGTTTAAAACATTAATGTCCATAAGCTTTGTTGGGTTGGCCTGTATGGGATCTAAGCAAAATAGTATGTGAAACAAACATCTATTGGTTTTACAAAGTTAGGCAATCTGGAGACAAAAGGAATTTAATATTGACAGTAGTAACTAATACCCATTCTTATTGACCAACACTGACCAAAATCCACATCTCGTGACAGGGATGCAACGGTAGGACGTAATGTAAGGAGGTAACATTTCAACCAAACCCATGTAAAAGAAAACGAAACTCTGCAACCCAATAACACTTCAACCTACCTCAACAAAACAATGAAACCTTACAACCCTATACAATGTATAGCCCAAATTCTATATCATAAAAGCTTAATTTATATAGTGGAGACACACCTAGACAAATCACAAACATGTAACATAGAGTTTGTTTGCCAATACTGGAGCAGGATCTGTTTCGCCAAGATATGGTTGATCCTTGACTTAGTGAACGTACATTATATGCCACACGCAGCGCATCTTTGTTGTAATTCGTCTCCACCCAAAATGTTGACTGACACTGATAATGTAAAATTAGTCATCTTGGTCTCCATTTCCCATGCTTCCTTTGTGGGGACTAGAAATTCCTTCCACTTCTGTTGTTATTATTGATGCTGCTACTATGGTTTTTGTTCCTTCTCGTTGTCGAAGCCCCTGCTGCAACTACTAAAAATCGTTGAGAGAGGCGATATTGCTCTCTCTCTCTCTCTCTCTCTCTCTCTCTCTCTCTCTCTCTCTCTCTCTCTCTCTTCATCTATTGCCGCTGCCGTTTCTCCTCTGCTATTGATCTTTTGATAATGTCCGTGTCTCATCGATGACTTCTGGGTTTAATTTTTAGCTGACCTAAAGGAGACCTTACCGTTTCGCTCTGTAGGTGTATCTTGTGGTGGGGGTGGATGGGTAATACTCCTTCACACTGTCCATGAGGTTATCTACCCTATTCAAAAATGGTTGTACTAGGTCTTCCAACGCTAGTGTTCGCTAACTCTTGTCGAAATGGACAAAGAATGCCTAAATGTATTGGAGGAGACTTTGATTCATTCTTTTAAAGACTAGATCCAATTTAAACTTAATCTGAGTCTCAACCAATCAGAACGCGTGTGACGTATTTCAGCCACAGCGTTTTATCTATTCACCAATCAGAACACAGGAGCATGTGCGAAGTCATTTTCAAATCAGAACGCTAGAGGACACGTGGCCTGACTGTCAGATTAAAGTGCTTTGGATAGAAAACATTGAAATAGGGAGATAAAAAGTTGACAAAATTAGTATATTTATTTAGGATTTATCAAAGATCGAAAAAAAGAGAAAGGAAAATGTCATCTTAAAGAATTTTTAAGCATTACAACCAACTAACAGACGTTTTAAAACCGAACATTTTTAATAAACTCTGCTGAATTAAACATCAACATGGAAAATCATGAAGATGGAAGATTAAAGTAGTACCTCTTCTTCGTGTACACTGTAGTACCTATTTTTCGTGTACACTGTAGTACCTCTTCTTCGTGTACACTGTAGTACCTATTTTTCGTGTACGCTGTGTTAAAATACAAATGCGATACACCTATTATTTTCATTCTCAAATGTAAATAGCAACATTTTTAAACGTGAACGTATTTGTCAGGCTGACAACGTTGGTAAGTGAAACCTGGGATCATTGATCTAGGACAATGCCATTTTGCGATTGATGGACCCTATCTTTTTGAGCTTAATAAAACGGATATCCATAATACTCACCAAACCCCATTTCGATTGTTTCACCTTTTCTATGGATATCACGTCCAAAACACGTAAAAATAAATTTTCTGATGGAAATCCAAGGATTCATTGATGAAGAAAAGTACACACAATAATATTCACACACTATCAAATCGGATCCTCGAAATCTCACATTACTGAACTGAGTGCCTGCCGCATTTCTTCTCATTAAGCTCTTGATATCTTCTTCGACTGGAGGTAATTCATAGCAATCAAAAAATTCCACGCCGTGGTTGTTGGGAACGTTGACTGTGACAATGAGTTCCCGGTCGACTTCTGTCATTAATGCTTACGATATAAGCTCGAATGTCTATGTTTTCAATTAGGCAATACATCTTTAGCACACACTAATGGATTCCAGGGAGCTGTAAACGAACTGAAGGCCAAGAGGTAATTAAGTTCATAGGGACTCATTTTCTTTCTCACAGGTACTGATAAGCAATGATTTCGCATTTTACTTTTTCTTTCACTGGTCCTTTAAGTCAGTCGAAGAACGGAACGTATTGGTACTCTACAGCAAGAGAGCTTCGATGTATTTCGTCTCCAAGGTAGTCACTGGAGGTTTGAAATCGTCGCTTGAGTCTTTATACCACTCTCTCATGCATCTTCCATATAATCATTCGACTTTTCTTTATGATTCATCATTAAACACTTGTGTTTTTTTATCCGAAATGATCGATTTTACAGCCATAGCAATCCACTCTAGAATGTGATTCTTTCAACAAAGTGGTTAGCACAACAGGATACTACGTGTTGGTCTCGTTCAGGTCACGTAACACTACATTTTTGTTTCTTCTCCACAGCTCCTTTGATGTTGAATGTGTGACTGATATAGTTCATGTTCTTGATCGTGTATGCCCATTGCTTCGTGTTACATAGTTTTAATACTTCACACTCTCTTCTCTGTTGATTTCAGGGTATTATCGAATTCTGCAAACAAGTTCACATTCACCTGAAGGCTGGTACAAACTGAAGTTACACTCTGAGAGTCCCAATTTTATTAAGTGGAAATGCCCCGCACCCCCACCCCTACCACCACCAAGCCCACTCCGGTCACTGTCTTGGTCTGGGGTACAATCAAAACCCCTTAAACAATAGCCTCATAAATAGTGGCCGTACGAAAGGCTTTGGGAAATTGAAAACTGTGAGGACAACGTTTTCATGTCTAAAAAAAAACAGTTTTAGACAACCGGTATGTATGTAGTCGATCAGTCACGTTCGTTTTGTTGAATGTCTAGCCAAATTGATCGTTGAACATAGTTAATATCGCATCAACGAGATGTTGATCAATAAAATAATATCGTTCACGAATCCTCACGTCAGACACACTCGTTGGGTGTTGGCAGGCGCTGGTGTTTTTGTTTCGTAAAAGCCTAGGTCATTTTTGTCTAAGTGTTCTTAAATTTGTTCATTGAGTATTTCTACGATGAAAGTGGCTTGATCCTCAGTAATATTCAAGACTTGAGTGGAATAATTTCTACCAAAGCCACATCCTAGTAAGCTTCTTGGTCCAGTTATATGGCTTGTGTTAATTTTGCAGTGAAATAATACCTCATGTTGATGGGAAACGCATCCAGAGAACTGTCATTATGCAAAGTCAAATAAAATTAATTACTTATAGTTAGATTGTACTTGTCTCAGAAGAGTCGTTTGGTCCCAAAAGAGAATGATTCCGAAGCGGTTCAAAAGGGTGGCTCTGAATGGTGTTGGCGTTGGTACCGTCTTTATTTGTACGGTCCATATATCTTAACTAAAGATTGGAAAGTTGGTCTCACAGATAAAGACGATTTGATTGTTAAGAACACCTTCTCCACACCACACCTACTGCTGGAATTGTTGTTTTTGTTTCTGTAGCTTATGGAATGATTAAGTGGAAGAAGAGGTCCCAGAGTAAATGGCATTTTAGTAACTTCTGATCCATGTTACAGACAGGAAGTTGTCATGCTAAAATCCAAGAATGGAATTAAGTGGACATCGTTTCGAATGGACTTTACGTGTTCTTTGATTCAGAATGCTTTTTAATTCTTACACATTGTCGTCTTTCTTTGTCACTCTTTGTAATTCGGGGGAGTTGGTTCCTTTTAACGTTTTCCCTATTTAAATCTTCCAATTTATATATAGGGCGTAATGTCAACACATATATCCTGGGACAAGAAACAATTTATTCGTCTACTTTGGTAACTATTCATTTTCAAAACTGCACTTTTGGTCTTCAGATGCGAATCTAAGTTCCTGTGCATAACATATTTTGCCTCTTGGATGGCTCTAATGTTCCAAGCAATCAATCAAACAATGTCACTTCATTTTCAGGAATTACTTCTTCATATGCAGATCCGACACATTGATTGTACTGATGATTGTAAACTTTCGGTATCATATTGACGTGTAAAATATTTCCAAATGCGTTCTTAAAAAATTCCAAGACAGTTGCTTTTGTTTCAGAAAAAAGAATGCGTAGTTTTATGAATTTGTTTTTATATGGTGGATAGACAAATTCGGTCCCTTAGTCAGTCTCCCATCGCTGAGCGTGTCGACCAATATGTTTCAAACGATATTTAAAGCTTGCGCTAATTCTGAACTTCTTTGTGATGGAAATCACTCAAGTTGATCCTGAAAACACAACAATGACACAAACCACATATTTGTAACATCGATTGTACGAAGACAAGAAACAAACGTCTGCTAGATCGGCTTATCGTTGATGATCACTTTCTGCTGCTTTCATTGGACTTCTTGGAAATTTGAGTATTATGGGTTTGCGTAACGTTAGAACATTCTTCTTTTATTCCTGTTTCACACTGAGCTTGGCTAGCCGAGAGTGGCTTGTGAGTGTGTGAATGACAGTCATTGATCCGCAAGCGGAACAGGATCACTTTGCAAATTGAAGCGCCGCCGTGCTGCATCACTCTTGTCGCAGGACACATCATCACTCTGGTTGCAGAGTACAGCATCATTCGACTTCATACAGTTTTGCTTAGATGGGTACATCACATTTTGTTCTATGCCGAATTCATCTTTCCAGGTAGACGTCTCTTCTCAAAATGAGATTTCTTTCTTGGAACTCTCACCATTTTATACTGAAGGGCAGTACCGTGTGGTACAGTGTCGAGATTGGTAGGTTGCACTCCTTTATCTTAGATGATCTGATACACTTTCTCCAAGAACTGACTGACAATTTGATGATCTTACGTTCGCGCAATTTTATAGGCATCTTACGTTTGGATGTAGCCTGACACCAATTCATCAATTCGAGTAATAGTCCTTTGGTATTGTGTTATGGTTGGAAAGTGTCAAATATCGTAATCATCTAGCATTTAGTAACCATAATCGACGACTTGAAACAATTCCACACGCATCCACGTTCCTGTCCAGGCGCTTTCTTCGTCATCCTCACGACAAGGTTCGTCTTAATTACACATTTCAGCACACGTACTACTTAAGCGAAACATCAATTTTCAGTTGCAACGATGAGGCTACACGTGGTGATACAAATCCTCAGTTGGAGAACTTGATTCGTACGAGCGAATGTTTTCGAAGTTGATGTGTTCTGTGAAATTTTCAGGGTGACCGGCAAGAAATAGAGTATATTTATACACCCATGTGTGCAACGGACACACATCGATATATTTGATCTTTTCTTCTTGTTCTGCACCGTACAACAAACATGTAAGTATTGTTCCGACCCCCAAAGAAACAGCTGCGAGGATTCAAAGGTTTGATAACCGCTACATGGAAATCTTCGATGATGCGTTGAAACTCCGTACGTCATAGTCTTCTTGGTACATTTACAACACGCGGTATTACTGAATTTCCAAACTCTGGCGTGTTCTTTCGTACAACTATTCCAATGTACACCCTTTGCGCAAATTTGTCTATTTTGGTCTTGATAATAAATGGGACATTATTGCCATAAATAAATCATAGTTGATTTTCAAATCCCAGTCATAACGGAATAAGACCCAATATATTTTTTGTCCACTGTGCATGGCATCTGGTTATCCACTTGTCTTGAGTTTCGCACGAGTATGTAACCAGCGCAAAATTTTGGCCAAATACCGACGGTGTTTAAGTTGGTACAATATCTAAGGAATTCTTGGGCATGGACGTGTTGACTTTTTTCTGACTGAAAAAGTGAAGAAAATATCCTTTAGCCATTTCAGTCATTCGAAACATATTGGGCTTTTAGATCACAACGGCATTGCCAAAATAACTTGTGGAATTCTTTAAATTGCACGGTTCCCATTTTCATATAATTGATTTTGGCTCCATTCATGGCGAATAGTGGAAATTCTGTTCCTTGTTTTGAAAATTATTTCCAAAGAAACTGTTCATCGTATCCCGATAAATTAGCGTAATGATGATAGTCTCAGTAACGATTCAACTCGTATACGTCCCAGTCGTCGTCATTGAGGTCCAAGACCTACTGAGCGAAATCGGAAAGAGTATTGGAATCACAAGTATTTTTTTTACATCCACATGACAGCATGCAACAATTCCGAAAGCGATGAAATAAACTTTCCCCTGAATACATTCGTGGCAAGCGCGATGAGCCATGCAAACGTTGGAAACGTGAATCTCAGTGTCTTGGGAACATTCAAAGTAAAACGAAATCTACACGACAGTCCAGTTTATTTGCTTCTAGTTCCTTGGCATGTTTCTGAGTATAAGAAAGATGATCTAAATCGACGACTTGAAAACAAATAAGTCATCGTTTCTTTCCCGGTCAAATACGAGAAGATTTTGAATTGATATACCGTTTGGACACAATTCTCATAATTCACTAACATGGCTGTGTTGTTGTTTATTGAGAGGCTGGTCTTGACATGCCTGAGCATGGAATCATTTCTTGTCACTCAGGAACACAATGTCTCGACGCTAAACAGTCACTACTTATCGCTCTCCACAATGATTATGTTGCTGAAGATTCTTGAATCCTTGGTCACAGGTGTGACAATATTAACCGTATCTGCGAAATGTTCTGATACCGATAATAACGTTGAAATGATTTTGGTGATGATGGACGCGAAGATATGTTCCATCTGAAAAATGGGATCATCAGAAAAAGAGATCTCTACGAATGACTTGAACGTAAAAACTTTCAAAGTATAGCAAGGTTCTAGCACTTCTTGAATTTTCTGCATTGAAATTGGTTCGCACACAGTTCCTTTCAAACTTCAAGTGAACCAAAATCGAATCACACAGGAGATTTTAAACTGTCCTAAGTGACAGAATGTTGCAAACGATCTTGATCTTCAGTTTGGCACTGGCATTTCAGCTCATGTAATATAGACTCCAATTTGTCTGCATTAAATGCAGCAGGCTTGTTTTCAGGGACACTGGACTTAGCTTCTTTAAAGTTGGCTTTGTATATGTAAGCAGAAGTTCAAAGATTTTTAGAAGTCGCATTTTGACCGATTGAATTTAAATATAATCTGCAAGGACAACAAAACCATTCCTTTCTCGGACTATCTTGACTTGATTGATCTTGTGGAGGAGGAGGAGGAGGTCGTTGGATTTGGATGTCACGTATCGGCTCGTTTAAAAGTAACAAAAGAAAAGAGTGAAGACAACAAGCTTTGTAAGTTTTAAAAAAAATAATTTATTTCCCTAGAAAACACGGTGAAAAGGTGAAAAATAAGAAATAGGACTTACGGTTTGTGAAGAAAATCCAAACATTTATCCTACAATTGTGAAAATATATAAGTCATATCGATAAATAATTTTAACTGAATCCAGGCTCGAATCTTGATGACGTTCCAAGATGGAGGATAATGACGTCAGGTGAAGTCTTTACACAAATGTCCAGAATTTCACGTTGAACCACAATCTGTACTGTACTATTCCAATTTAGAATGAATTTCACTGAATGTCTTTGTCCTAAACCACTTGTGTAGTTCTCCAGGGAAAAATAAATTATTATTTAAAAAGTAGATGAACTCCTATAGCTGTCATCTATAACAAGACACATCTCGAGCTCTACAGATGTAAAGAAAAATAAACTCTTTCCAGCACAAGAAAAATAATACCTTCTTCTCAAGGTATAAGAACGACTCTGACTATTTCACAGGGACCTAAGTGTTTTTAAACCCGAACTAAGATGTCATTTCATGCACACGCACGAAGAACGCGTGGTTATTTCATCATTTAACAATCGCAGTACTTGATGTAATCACGTGGGTCAGGAAAAGACTTTGGCAATAACCAATCGTTTTCGCGTAGTGTTTACTCAAATCGACAAACTATGGCATGCAAAAATCGTGCTTATGCGAGTCATGCTACATTCTAAATAAACACGATGTTTCTTTCAAAAATATCAGATCCCGTGAACATAATCATCATCATGATAACATATAATAATACAAAAAAGAAATAAAAAGAATTCAAATTTTAACACACAAGTAATTAAACTACATGGTCGCAACATTGGATCAGTTACTGTCTCTGGGTGTACTGCTGCTAAAACATCTCTGAGGGTATTAGATGACACAGAACGTTGTATCTTTCTTTCTGGTATCCCCGTAGAATGGTGTGATAAAGTCTCTCACTATATATACCAGATTGTCTTTTTTTTTTTTTAAAAAAAAAATTATTTCATTGATGTAAACAACTAATAATAGCTTCATCATTTTCTATGGGTATAAGCTCATTGACCAAATTAATATTCAGGTAAACATGTTGATTTGGGTCAGGGTTTTGGGGATTCCAAAGTGAATTTTATAGGGCATTATGTTTTAAATAAACAAGGCTGAATAGATCATTCAAGAAGGTTATTTTCCATTGGTAATGGTTATTTTTAGAAAATGCTAATTTGTGACTTGAGGTCAAACAGAGAACTATATTATCTTGTGACTGTCAGAATTTTACCAGTTTTGCTTTAACATCTAGAACTTTAAGTTGCATTATGTTGTGACCAGTTTGGGCTGATTTTTATTTTCTTCAAATTATTGAATTCAAGTGATTATTTTCTCTGGAAATACAAATGTGCTCTGACAGAATTCTTGGATAAAGACATTCATTGGAATTTATATTGAATTCAAACCTGGAATAATATTTCTGGGATTCAAGAAGAGACTGTTGACACATCAATACTTCCCAGACTATAACAGACACGTCATCGCCTTCAATTTTGGACCTCTTCGGGATTTGAACTGAGTTTTATTCAGGACTTTTTATTACTAGGACTTGTGTCTTTAATTCTTGGATTATTTTTGGATTCATTTCGCAATGGTGGTGCTCTACAGTTTCTTATTTTGCATAGGGTTAGAATTTTAAAGAAAAATAATTTTCCCGGGCTTCCTCATTAGTTATACTGGCCATTTAAAAAAGACCTTGTATATCTTAGGAACTCATAGGTATTAATATTGTATGATTTAATTTTGATTGTATGGCTGAAATATTTAAGTCGCAAGCATCAAAACAGTCCTTTTGAATAATTCTTCTGTATTCCCCCCCCCCACAACAGTATTTATTAGTGTCAGAGTCTCAAACAGGCACAGCCCCCCCCCATGATAAAAAGTGAGCTATTTTAAAAATGCGCTTTGCAACCAGTGTTATGCTGAAAGACAGGAACATGAAACTAGCCATAATTATTCCTGAGATGTCAACAATAAATTTTCCAGTTTGAAAAGGGATGGAACAGGTGAAGTTCATAAAGGTCAAAGGTCATAGGGTAAATTATTAACTTATTGTTTAGTACGGAAGAAAGCAAATTTGCTTTCTCGCCATTTATTTTTTAATTTCATTGCAAATAAATGAAAAGAAACATTTTCACTATACATTTCTTTTACTTAATGCAACAGTTTTAAATTTAAGTTGACTTTATTCCTATCTTCTAAGACTTCTGATTTCCCCATAATTAAGGTCACTACTCACACAAACATGCCTCATGGCAAATTATGTAAGCTAGAGCAAAATAAGTATAATTAGCTTATTTTCATGCATAAAATCAATGTTAATGTACCATTTTATTCAGAACATCATACATAATAATATGAAAATAAGAAAAACAAATGCATAAATTTTTATATTTGTTTTAAGGTGGCGCTCTACAGTTTCGTATTTTGCATAGGGTTAGACTTTTAAAGAAAAAGAATTTCCCCGGGCTTCCTCACTAGTTATACTGGCTATTTATAAAGGACCTTGTATATCTTAGGCATTGTTCAAAGAACCTTTAATTCTCTTTATTTTTGGTGTATGATTGATAGGTGTAATATGGGTTTTAGAGTATACAGCTTGGCTTTACTCCAGATGTGCACCTTTCAAAAAAGTGCTAGCTCCACTTGGTCATTTTCACTTCCTGAACTTCAGAGGTAAATTGTAAAAAAAAGAGCCGATAACTTTTTTTTACATTTTATACATTTGGTAATTCATTATTGCACTTTCAGAAGCTGGTATTGTCTAGTCTGGCAAAATTCATTTTCCCTATTTTAATAGCTGCTAAGGATAGTGTACTTTAGACAAATTCAGGCTGATTTTTGGAGCACAAGGGAGCAGTCATTTTAGTTAGCAGTGTGCTAAGATCATTTACAATTTCCAAAACTACAATATCCAAAGAAATGTCAGCCACATTACATCAAAGTAGTATAGAGGTATACCAACATTCTCTCCACTGTGCATGTTTTAAATGCAAACAACTTCACCTTACATACGTCACTCTCTCAAAAGTACATAATGACTGGTCAGCGTCCCCAATACCGCAAGTTGTTTTTTTTTCTTCTCATTTTTCACTCTGTATTCTAGGGAAATACATTATTTATTAAATTTTACAAAGCTTGTTTCTTCACTCTTTTCTGTTACTTACTTTAAGAGCATAGACTCATAACAATTATATGAGGATACAATGATTCATTTCCACTTTTAACCAAAGAAAATCGAAGAACAACCCAAGATTGCAATTCTAGTCAGAGATTTATAGACAGCGATTCGAATTTACAAGGTGTAACAAGATTTATGAAGAGATTAAAGACTACTCTTCTCGTGATAAAGGTGAAAATGCCTGATACAGCTGTCAATGGAAAGAATACTGGGTTGCAGAATGTACACAACATCAAAAAAGATTAACCTGAAATTGAGCAGAAGAATCCATTCCACTCAAGCAAGACACTTCCAAAAGGACAAAAAATGATCTTTTGTTAAAAAACGTGTTTGAAATTAAATTTTGATTCTAATTTACAAGAATATACCAAACGTAAGCGTACCAATTTCTTGATTTTTTTATTAGTATTGTTCTTGTTACTATTACTACTACCATTATTATTATTATTATTATTATTATTATATACATTCTTATACAGATAGTTATACAGGAGAAGTAGACAAAGGTGGTGGTACTTGCAAAACAACCTCCGAAAAAATCTTAATTAAGTTTTCATTCGACAACTTACATGCCCACTCAATAAAATATATTGTTGTTGTTGTTGTTGTTGTGGGGCTTAACGCCATTTTTCAGCACACGATAGGCTATACATGGCGGCCAGTATTAATGGTGGAGGAAGAAACCGGGAAATCCGCGGAAAGAACCACCGACCCACGAGAAGCTACTGGCAAGCTTTCTCACATATCCACATTCGCTGAATCTTAGACTCGAACCAACGCAGACAGAGGTGAGATGGCAGTGATCCGTAACGGACAGCGCTTTAGACCACTCGGCCACTCGGGGCCCCCAAAATATATTGTCTTTTCTAACATCATAAGACCTCCATACCGGCCAATAACGTTAAAACATATGGGCTAATGTTAAATTCTTATCGACTCCATAAAACGGCCCGATCCGAGATGGCCGTCCTAATGTTTATTCCCACTAACCCCATTCTGGCCCGACCGCTCCGGTGACCTAGTGGTTAGAGCGTCCGCCTCGGATGAGGGAGGTCGCCGATTCGAACCCCGGCCGAGTCATACCAAAGACTGATAAAAATGGTACTAACAGATGCCTCGCTAGGCGTTCAGCATTAGGAGGTTAGTGTTAAGACTGGTCGGCCTGGTGTTCAGGATAATGTGACTGGGTGGGACATCTTGATACATGTCTGCGGCACGATGCCCCAGTGTTAGACATCACTATCAACTGCCACACTGCAAAGATCGTTGCGATATGACTGAAAAATTGTTAAAGCTACGATCAAAATCCAAATCACACACACACACACACACACACACACACACACACACACACACACACACACACATTATGGCCACTTTGACCCAAGGTAACCGCATATACTACTAATATATTCTGACATAATATTCAGGACGCTCCTAACAGCTTAAACTTCCCTAGCAGACGGCAGAAAAGGATATGAAGGAGATTCCTGGCAGCATCATGCATAATCAATAATCAATAATCAATAATAAGCACTTAGAAACAGTATTATCAAGAATAAAGTCTTTTTTGACTCTCACAATACGGTAATATTATGGCAAATATGTAGTGGCGCTTTGATTGAAAACGTAATTTAATATTAGATAATCTTCACATCCAGTGTTAAATTTGTAGAATTGTTGCTATATATGATTTCTTTTCAGCTGCAGTTTGCAGTGAGAAAACTGTTGGCTATAATTAAACACGACCGTCAATTTTTACTGTGGGAAGTACTTACCATGGTATCAAAAATGCCATCAGCTAGTTGCTATATCTACTAGCTCTGTTAAGGTTTAAGAACAGGTTGTTATAAAACTGGGTTGTTAAATAAATAATAGCCGAGCTCTTCCGTCCTACGATAGTGATTGAACTCAAGACCCGTTTAGTTCTAAAGTTATACCAGCTTAATAAGGGAAATCTGTAAAAAGTGGAACTGAGATTTTTTTATGGATATTACGCTATCAGGACAGTTTGATATTGCACAATTTATCGTATTTTATTAGCATAATTCAAGTGGTGATATGTTTTCATCCATTATGTCTGAATAAATATCTGCATATATGTTACAACAGATTGTCCAGCCAGTGTTATGGAAACGTCAACATGTCTTTTCTTTCCTCTAGGTCTCCTTGGCAACAGATCATTTATGACATTAATCGTTAAGAATGTGATGAAACAACTACACATGGTACGACAAATAGAAATAAGGTGCCCTCATAACGTACTGGATCACTACCTACGCACCTTGATGTTACTGGATCCAGTTTTAAAGCCTACAACTAAAAGACTTTTTTTTTTTTAGTCATTTTCCAATCCCTGTTATTTAAATATTTGCAGTATGTACTCTATGAGTAAGTATATGCATATGAGAGTACAATATTGAATGATTTCAACTGATTCAGTGAGAACGAAAATAACACAACGATAATTAGGGGTTTCGTTTAAACAGTCGATTGATGTGTTCTGTTTTATTTCAGAAACGCCAAACAAGTATGATCCTATTTGAATTAACTTTGATCTGTTGAAAATTCAAATTCGCTTAGATGAGAGATATTAATTCGTGTTTATTCGTTTTACTTTGATGTTCTAAGGCTTTCATATTCAGAATCAGCTTTTTTCTTAAATTTCTGGTAGGCCGTTTTTTCATTAAATATTATCGGTCTTTGTGTGTCAGGGGTCAGTAATCTATTTCATTACCTTTTAAAACGTATGTCATTAATCAGTCTCAGTGAATAACTAAACATGTATGACGAAAATAGAGTTTAGACATTATATTTTTTAAATCATAACGTAAACATGCCAGTTATAAACCGATGTCTTGCCCCTTTGACCAATCCAGCGCATTTGTCTGCAACCTTGCTTTAAATTAAGTTCCGAAACTTAACAAACGTATACGACATCTAGTAGGCTACTCACAGACTTCGTGGCAGTTGGTGTTATATGTCTTCAATCTGATTAAAATCAGATCTCCACTGTCCTACGTGAAGATCTGACGGTGACCGCACAGGGGTCATGTTCTGGTGACCCATGTTATTACCATATCCGCTAATTTTATCAGCCGATCTGATGAAGACTTTATATCTTCACGTGTATGAGACTGAGCTGTATGACTGAGGTACATTAATGTTTTCCGAAAGATTTTATTCACTGCATTTCCATTGTCTAATTCAAAGGTCACCAGAACATGACACCTAAGTGGTCGGTTTTCAGATAGTTTTTGTCTGGGGAGGGAGGCTGCACGTCTTCGTAATAAGCTTTTTTCACTCTTTGTTACAATCACGTCAACCAATTAAAATCTGCTTCAGGATTATGCACACTTCATTTAAAGAACAAAAGGCACTGTCAGTTATCAGTTTATCATTGTCGAGCCATAATTGTGCGAATCTGAAATGTGTAGAAGGATATTCAAACGCAAACTGGTAATCGCAGCACACTGTTATTTAATAATAGATTCATTGTAGATCTGTAGCTGCGTTTGCAGGATTACGTCACAGCGACGCCATTGTACCATTTATGTGATTTTTACGTCACTTAAAAAAACATCAACAGTAAAAATATATGAGTGGCACAACAAAGATTTTGCTTTACAGATTTAGGTTGTTGATTTGAATTTTGATGCCGACAATCGAAAAGATTCATTGTCATTGTTGGAGTCACCCGCTAGATTTGAGATGTCAGGTTCGGGTATTTTGGGGCTGTTTTTTATTTCTTGAAGCAAACGAGTAGTTCCTAATTGGGTTGTTCTTCTCCTGTTATGCAAAAATGTTGACTTAACATGTGAATCGTGTACACAGCAAAGACAATGTAAATATAATAGTGTACCATGTAACATTGGACCGTCTGCGTTTGCTGACCCAAGAGAAAGTTTGACAACAAATAATAGGAGAATGGTTTACCCTGCACGAACGATTTAAAGAAGACAGTGTGCCAGACAACGATATTCTTTTTAAATTTTTTATCGATATCAGGTTCTTTTCCACTTTCTCTGCATGCGTAATTGACGGGATAGGTGTTACCGAATCGAAGAAAAAGAGAGTTTTAACACAAAATGCGTGATCTAAAAAGAAAAAGATCAAATAATTCATTTTAATTGCCCCTTGTATATCCTTCTCAAACCAGACTTGGATTGTATAAAGGTGTTGTGGGGGTATCCACTTAAGCAACTAATTTGTGGACATCTTAGAAAACAATATTAGCATCTATATGTAAGGGCGATGCGTGTAAAATAAAAGTTTTTCAAGGTATTGGAGCCACATTTATCCGGGGATCATAACTGCTTTGGCAAAGACGCCGGAACTCGTAAGATGCGCAGGTACATTACACTGCAATTATCCTTTATGTCCTAAATTGCAAATGGCCGTTCATCAGTTCTGAGGAGATATCGCTAAACTGTGCGTTGTCCTTGGAGGGTACTACTTACTAGAGACAAAACTAGGTCATTGAGAGGACAGACATCTTTATATATACAATCATGAAAATTTTAATGGTGGGTGTTCACACTTGAAATTACAGCAGGCAGAAAGTACATTTAGGAAGAAGTGGCATAAAGGTGCTTTTCTAGTTTGAGTTTCATCTGACCTTTCCTATTCAACACTGCATTTAGTGACTGGAGAAGTTTGGCTAGCGTTGAAAATAAAACTTTACAGAGCAACAGAAGCGGTGTATGCGTTTATATATTATACTCAACACCGTTGAAGAGTACTTCCTTTAGTGACTGGTTATCTGCTTTCTGTCCAGCAGATGGAACGTTTATGTGAGAACAGTGTGCACGGTCATAACCTGTGTTTCCGTGTTTTTGCAATTGGAATCGGGTTACAATTATTACTTCCGGTTCAGTACCCACGAATACAGTTCCAGTCTATTTTTGGTGCATTTTTCCTCTCTCCTTTAGGTGATCAGGCAAGAGTTAGATTAGGCATTCTTAGTATTGATTGAAAGGTATTTGCTTATTCTTTAGAATTTGTTCAATATGGAGTGGTTGTCCGCGTACATTTCGACGACAGTGCACGGTGAGTAATGAGGCATATATGATGATCTGGTGGCTAAATCTGTGACCCAATGCACGGTGCTTTATGTATAGTCCAGCCTCTCAAAAATATGCCGGATAACCTGGGACAAGAACTACACCGTGAGTTCATCTTTGAAACTACTTTAGAATAAGATATGATTTGTTATCGCTTGGACACAATAAAAAGTTCGGTACTGAGAAACAAAATTTAGAGAATATATAGAAAATTAATTCTGACCCAAGTCCAGTTCAGGTCTCAATGGACGGAGTGGAGGCGGGTGAAGTTTTATCGGATAAAGACAGATGTCAGATGTTAATTAAGATATTCTGCTTAGTTCATTATAAAACTATTAGCTTTTATACTGAACCATCAGTATCCCCAACCCCTCTCTTTAACTTTTATTTTGGACATATTTTCAGTATTTTCCTTTGGCAAAGCGGTTCAAACAATCAATATGGGCCTTATGCATAATTAAAGTTCACTGGAATTATAACAAATTGGCATGCAACTGATCACCCCTTAACCATCTCGATTTTGTTATATTTACCGCATTCGCAACTTCGATGTCAATTATACGGACCATACCTCGAATGTAAGTCAAGAGGTGCCAATTCGATTAATTTGGCAATTTACGAAACGATTGACAGAGATGTTACGCATGAGCAAAACTATTTTTTTTTTTTTCATTCGTAACCTCTCGGTCAATCATGCAGTCAATCAAATTGTAGCAATAGCCAATATAATCCGAATATGTTAGATTTCTTTTGATGTAGAGAAATTTCGGGCGAATAAAATGTATGATTTTTCTTTAACTAACTGCTGGCATATATCAAGGCATAATGTTGACTCACAGAAATAGCCGATGTAGTTTCCGAATGATATTTACCGTTGTAACATACATACGTAAATATGTAAACCAAGGATGATGTTCATGTACAGTGCAAGTAACACATTTGATCTCCAGTGTTATAGTCCTCGTGGTTTTAGGTTCATGCCCTCTATCTTAAAAATTAGGGGATGTCAAAATCGAAACTGCCCAGTGATACCGTACGCATGAACAGGGTACACGGACAGCAACGGTGTTTCCGTGTTTGAAAGGAACAGACGATAAAATGTGGGCAGCTGCTGAAGAAACTGACGAAACCAAAACACTATATTTTGCATGTAGACTTCACGGTTGTGTTGTAGAATGCAGTTGGCGTTTTACAGTTGTTGAAGGGTACATTTATTTTCTTATCATAAAATTACAATAATAACAAATTCATTAGTGTTATTTATTGTTCCAAAATGTAATTGTGGAACATTTTTAATAACCCAATGACCCCTTTGTCGTAAATAATTTGAGCTGACAAGGTCGCTACGAAGCAGAATTATCTATAAGTCACCCAGCTGGATAATAATTGCAAAGTCGTTGAATTTCACACTTGAATGCCAGTTAAAGTCAGTCAACCTGATTACACATTAGTGCATAATTCTGAGCCAGAGCTGCAAGTGATCTTACCAGCAGAGCACAGTATGGCTTGCCACTTGAGGATATGCTCACGATTTATATGATTTCCTGCCAATTTAGTGTTAACAAAGGTCTGCAAAATTTGTATTAATTATAAGTGTCAGAGAAGAGAAAATTTGGACTCATTTCATCAATGGCAAAACAGTAACAACTCTGTTTTATGAAGTTTCAATCTCTCTTGGTACATTTTAAAATTACCAATGCTGTTCCTGTAGAGTTTGTTTGAAACCGTTCTATGATTTACCTCGAAGGTTTAACATAGTAGTCAACACAGGTACTACTTTACTGCGGGGCAGTTTGAAACCGTCTATGATTTACCTGTAAGGGTTAACATAGTACTCAACACAGGTACTACTTTACTGCGGGGCAGTTTGAAACCGTCTATGATTTACCTATAAGGGTTAACATAGTACTCAACACAGGTACTACTTTACTGCGGGGCAGTTTGAAACCGTCTATGATTTACCTCTAAGGGTTAACATAGTACTCAGCACAGGTATTACTTTACTGCGGGGCAGTTTGAAACCGTCTATGATTTACCTCTAAGGGTTAACATAGTACTCAACACAGGTACTACTTTACTGCAGGGCAGTTTGAAAACGTTTTATTGTTTTTAAGGCGCAATGAAACAAGACAGACGAAATGACTTTCTTTCAGTAAATGGTAGGTCACTTCTGTGTAAGACGCTTGCTCTCTTTAGACACTACATTGTCACCAAGATCTTAATGAGAGGTTCTTCAAGGGTGCAGTGTTAAGGTATAAAAAATACATAATCACCTAAAATAAATAAAATTTAAACGAAAATGAACCAAATTAGAGATGTCTTAAAAAGCAGTGACAATGAATTAAATGCAAACAAAAATATAAGTTAAGAAATCGAAGATGAATTGAAAGGGACAGAAATTTTATTAGTACTGTAATAGGAATTTCAGTGTAATCTAATAGTATTTTATAAATACTCCTTGCAAACGTTTTTTTTTTTGGGGGGGGGAGGGTATGGCGGATTAGGACGGAAGTTTCCTAACAATGAATCGGTCACTTTGCGGTTCGGTGGGTGTGGGTGTGGGTGGGAGATTGCAAACCACTTTACAGCAGAAGTCGATGTCTCCAGAATGCCTTTGGTCGATCACAGGCGCTAGCATTTAATCGAGGCAGACACATAAAAAGCCAAAGCAAGTGAGAGTAAGAATATATGTTTTAATATTAATTATTTAAATTACATTTAGTAATTAGCTCTTAGTAATTTTCAAATATTGGAATCGTCTTTAGTTAGTAACTTAGAAATGTATTTTCCACATTCTGTCATTTTCTTTTCTTTTTGCTCATTTTCGTTTATTTTAAGAATTTAGGCACCGTGTGTGAAGTATGACAATTGTCGTTCTAGGTAATGATTATTATCATAAATGCTTAATAATGATAATTTTAACTGGTACAAGCGAAGGGAACAAGGTGTATTACTTACCCAGAATGCCATTTTATGCCATTAACTGATACACACAGTGGTGAAACATACTATAAATGCTAAAAAGAATATAAATTAATCGCTAAGTTTGCTCCTGTCAACGGATAAAATTTTTCAAGCTGCATTGAGCTTTACATTGATGATAGGAAACTGACTCCGGAAAGATGCTGTGCCAAGAAAAGAAAGAAAAAACTTGCATAATGTAACTGGAAAATCTACTCTTCCACTTACAGAGTAGACAGAAATATATCCTCCATTAAGCTAAGACATATCCGGCCATAAATCAGAGTAAAGTTATCTGATATCAAATTTTGCCTTCATTGAATTATCTACTGACAGTGTGAATAATGCAAGACTTGATCAGATCAATGTAAATCACTCACACAGCTTACGTTTTAGTTTCTCGTTTATGTTATAACGACTCGACGTTCTTAAACTAAGTAATTGAAATGAGCGAAAACCAACAAATCTTTTAACATCAACAAATAATTTATTTCTCTAGAATACAAAGCGAAAATTTAAGAAGACCTTACAGTATTGTGAATTAAATCCCAGATAGCCCTAAAAGTTCTATCACAAGTCCAAATGTATAAAGTTCTAATTGAATTTCAGTGGTGTTCCTAACAAGTTCCAATACTGAATGTGTTAAAGTGTCTATGGTCTCGAACGTACTAATGTGCCACTGGCCTGGAATATGGTGATGTGTTAACGGTCTTTTGATCACAGTGTATAATCGCAAATATCCGTGTGTGAATTCACTATAATTCCAAATTAATGAAGTAGTCCAAGAATATTATTGAGCACCTTGTAATTCCAGTGAATAATAATTTGAATAACTAAATCCACCAAAATTAAAAATTGAACACAACAATAAGACCGATTCCGATTTGAATGTTACGGCAAGAATGAATGATCCTAATGTAAACAAGTTTATATTCCCCTCTACCTGACCTATATCGTAATTACCACATTCTGGAAATACTCTGTCAACTTAATGGGAAATTTCTTTTCTGGAAGTTTCTAATTTCAGAATAAAGACTGTATCTTTAACTCAAAACGAAGTAAGCATGTTTACAATTAATAATGATCTGAATATTGATTCTATACTCATAGAGAAATATTAGCCATGTATTATGTTGTTTACAAAATAAATGTCACTGGTCAGGTACGCCATTAACTTCATTTTGGACAAAGGAACAATATAAAATACAGGTATAGATAACATATAATCATGAAGTCAACAAACAATACAAATTAAATATACATAACAATGTTTAAAAAAGTTATATCAAGTTGAAAATTGTACAGTTAAAGACATAGTACAATTTAAATTAGCAATGGGGAGTGCGTCTGGTATGAATCCTTAGAAAATGTTGTTTTTTTGTTTGTTTTTTTTTTCTTCTCAGGTTATGGTTCTTTACTTTCTTATTTAGAAAAGAAAATACAGCAATTGCAAGAATTACGTTATTACGTTTAGCATTAAACAGCCTATTTTGAAGTTGACAGACTCTAATTAATGTCATATAGATATGCAGCCTCGTTGATTTTAAATGGTCTTCAAAAACAAGTTTTGTTTTCAAACGCTAAAGAAAAATATACACCATAAAAATGCAATTTCTAATTATTTTAGGACCCTAGAAAAGTTTACTCTCTAGGAGTATGGAACATGTCTTCAAAAACATAGAACTAGAAGGTTCTAGAAGAATTGGTCTACACCTATTTTATAATAAATGCTTCTTACAACGGTGGAAACAACCATGCAGCTAAACTGTGCCATAATGTGTTCATTGAAATGTTGGGCTAATTTTGCTGCTTAGTTGTTGGAGCATAATCGTGTATCTTAAAACGTGGACCTAATGCTACCCTAATCTTACGACAGAAGGTTCTTGATAGTATGCCTATTTTGCTTACTAAGTCGGGTCCATCTGCAATCTGCATAGACCCAGATATGCCGTCATTAAATGGAAAATGTATTCTTAACAGGTATGCTTGTATGCACTCATTAGGCAGAAAATGAATAGTTCTTAATATGTAGATATATTGTTTTTTGTTGTTTTTTTTTCCTTACATTTTGCATGTTTTTAACCCAAGAACAAATTCAGGAGTGTCGGATTGGGACACAGAGTTCACTTCCTTACAGCGACAACAGTTTCTTAGGTTAGTAAGTTAAGTAATGAGACATATTCAAATCACATATCAGTATACATAAACAGACTTTACAATTAATGGAATTGACGTATTGCATGAAGCATCTACATTCACTTTATACAGCTAACAGTGCATGTGTAATATTCCAAACACCAAATGTCTTCCTTGCAGCTATTACTCAGCAATAATATCTATCGTGCGCTCATATTTTGCATTTTTGTTTAAAATTTCATTGTTTAGTCCGAAAACTGATACTATTTCAAGTCAACAGATACATTTGTATTTCATTTTCTCTCACGTTATAATCTTTCAATTTTTGGTTATGTTTCAGCATAAACCACTTAATTGTATAATAAATTACACTGTTAAAAGAAGATAATTACATCATCATTGTTAAATAAACATAATAATTTATCTACAGCATGAAGTACAAAACGATTCTTTGAATTTACTTAAAACTATTCATATTTCTATATATTCAAAGCACACACACACACACACACACACACACACACACACACACACTATATATATATATATATATATATATATATATATATATATATATATATATATATATATATATATATATATATATATATATATATATATATATATATATATATATATATATATATATATAGTATGGTTATATATTACATAGTTGCATGCAACGGATAAGTGAACAAGAGTTCCCTTGCAATTTTACATAATGACATTTTCTAATGGAAACTTTCTAAATGTATTATCTAGATATAAATGCATGCTTTTTAAAACGAAGGATTACATGTAACTATACTACCGAACAGCATAATATATAGTTACCAAAAATTATAAACACCCTGCACAGACAGTTCAATATATGGTTAACACAATATAACTATACTGCCGAATAGCATTATATTTGTGGATATGATAATCTCAGGCATATTGACGATTTTTTTTTAACTTCATCACTATCATCCCTATAATTCAGCCTATAGATTATGCGTACGCGTTCACAAAACAAGAGCTGCCGCCACTCAAGACCAATTCAACTTTCATTTCATGCTGTTAATGTTGATAGTGGGATTATAACCCACGCCTGTGGACACATATGAACGCTTAGCCTCATCAAGGTTTTACGGTGAAGTATACATGTCAAAGCCGCCTCCACTACACAACCAAAGCAAACCTTGCAGCTTTTTGCCATTAAAACAGATCCCAATAAACTGGTCATATTTTCCGATGCCGCAGGAAACCTTAAAAACTCAGGCATGGACGTCTCTACACTCCTTACCAAACCAGGTCGGGGGGGGGGGGAAACTAAGTGCAATTTCCGACGTTAAGGATGAACTAAAAGACGGCGATGTGTCTGTGGTAGATATCAAATGAGCGCAGCCGGTGTTAAGGACTGTACAGACGTAGTAGAATCCTCTTTTGGTCCGGTGCCTGCCTTATTGACTTGGAAACGTGGGTTTCCCTAAGCTGATATCTTTGGTTTGGTTGGTAATCACTGTTATGTCTACCTGGCGGCGTTCATCAGTGAGTACCAGACATCGCGGTCGTGTACTAAAGCTGACATGTTCTTGAAATTATCGCCGTCTTGCCGTTATGCCACGACGACAGGTTAGAGGTACATGTCCGCAGGGGAACTAGCCTCCGCCTCTCTAGACCAGTCAAACTTTCACATCACGCTGCTCATAGATTAATAACAACGTAGCTATATCCAAAAATACAAGACCCACGAGATTTTCGTCTGAATCCTCAAGACCCACGAGATTTTTGTACAAATAGGATCAGTGAGTCTGAATCCTCTTTTACGTGAAAAAGCTGAATAGCGGCGGGCTCTACGAAAAGTACATGCGCGCAATAAACATGGTGGACGGTGTTGATACTATTGCACTAGGTACTGGCGTGGCGGAGATTGGAATATTGAAAACAAAATGCCTGCTGTCCCCCAATCACCCATTGTGATTGTCTTTGAGATTACTGCTTTAAGCTGTGGTTTGATTTCTGAAGCAGGGAATTGTATTAGTCGACGACTATCCACGAAAGCCTAACAACACGATGAAATCTGTATCTTAGCCGAAACAAGCTCCACACAATCGCAAACCACATTTCCAAGGTGCTACGCGACAACGCCATCCAAGTAAGAGTTCAGTGAAGTCGACAAATACTCGACAATGAAAAATAAAATACGGCTACGCGATACAAGGAATAGACTACGGTTGTAATAGACGAAATGGACGGGAAAAAAAACGAACTACTGCGAAAGAGTAGAAGCCCACGAGGCCACCGGAGCGGTCATAGTTTCGGAGGAGCAGATGACATTGAGAAGCAAATAATACATGACAACCTAGTAGCTGACCACTTGGTGGTCAACATGGAACGGAAACTTCTGAAATGACAAAAATTACATTGCTTTTACATGAGGGCTAGGTAGTCTTGAAATACGTACAAATTGAGGACAATAAGAGAGTCATACGTGAACGATATGTCACTTGGACATACAAACGTCACAAAACCCTGACCGTAAGTGATGTGTAACAAACATTTAGCCAGAAAACTACAATATTTCTATAAAAAAAAATAAAATGAAAACACAACTTAATTTAAAGTTTTTATGCTGTGACTATCGTGCAAGTTGTTATAGGGCTCTGCAACAGGCTGCACAAAGCTCAAGACAGCCTCCCTCATACAGGCAACCCTACTCGTGCTTGAGAAAGGCACACCTCAACCCGACTTAACCAAGCTCACAACATACCCCCAAATGGTTGCCCCCGACTGGGAAAAATGCTGGCCTAACAACCTCTCCTTTTTTAACTTGATGTATGCTGTCTTACAATCTTATTCCTAATTCATTGCGCGGGGTCCGGCTGGCCAATGGTGGTATACTGGGTTAAGGCAAAACACCTCTTTTGTGTCTACCAAAGGGGTATTTCCGATGCAGACGTTACATAACCTTTCCCCATACTAGGACTTATGGTATTCTTGGTTACCGTATATACAAGCTTATAAGACAAGTCTAACTGCAAACTACACAGACCCAAATCTGCCATCGCATAATTCGACGTTACATAACCTTTCCCCATACTAGCACTTATGGTATTTTTGGTTACCGTATACACAAGCTTATAAGACAAGTCTAATTGCAAACTACACAGACCCAAATCTGCAATCGCATAATTCGATGGCAGATCTAGGTCTGTGAAGTTTGTAATCAGTAGAAAAGACAACATATTCTAAGTCAGATCTGGACCTTCGTTGTTTGCAGTTTGACTCGACTTATAAGTGAGTACATACGATACCACGTGACCTTGAAGGAATGCTGACAGCCACTTAAACTTACAGTTCTAAAAGACGTGCAGATTCAGGATGAAAGTGGTATTGCTGATTGTTACGAGCAATAGGTTTTTGGAGTTTATCTTAGTGCATCGCGCAGTAATATGTCGTTTTCAGAGATGCTCATTTCACAGAGTTATCTTATGATTAATTTTGGCTTTATTATCTTACGAACACCTGTGCGTTGTGATTTTTCTTTGGCCAATTATAACCGCTCAAGTAGCCGCTCATGTTTTATGATTTAAACAACTTCCAAGTGCTCCAGCTCGTGGCGGAATCCTTGAAACGGGGGAGCAATCAAACGGTACCTATTTGACAAGACACTAGCAATAGTGAACACAAGACACTAGCAATAGTGAGCATAAGACAATAACAGTAGTGAACACAAAACACTAGCAGTAGTGAACACAGGCAAATCTTGTATATCATCATAAAATATGTCTGGAAAAAAATGTTTCGTAATAGGTTCTGGAATGCAGAAGACACGTTCAAGTATAATCAAATTCATCATTTTATAGTATTAAGTTTAAAATATCACTTTTATTCTCTGAAAAAGTTTGGTAAATGTGAATATTTGGTGCATGAATTACTTGTGAAATAAAGCGACGACTAACATTAAGATCCAGTCCGCATCACGGAAAGGTCCCACTCACGTTTTTGTCGTTATTGCATTGCGCGATGCGCAAGAGATTGGTGGCCGTGACTATGTGACTTTAAAGGTGCAGATATTTACTAATGGGGTATATCGATTACTATTCAAACCTCTTTGACTTGGGGGTAGAAATGTGGGTACGTGAGATATCAATTATATTAAACACGTGTTAAACATAATAATATAAATATGCTGAGGCAGAAAATCTACATATTTACATGCTGATGGGGGTGGGTGTTGCTTCTCACTATTTTTGAGTAGTTGTATGTAAAATTGGTATGTGGAGATAAATGCACAGACATAGACATGCAGCCAGACAAATATTATTAGTCTAGATTCCTATCTGGAGGAAAAGTACAGAATATGATATTTCCTGAAATTGGTAATCGATTACTTACCTACCAGATGCAACTTGCAACGTTCATGTATTAATCATTTTAAATAGTACACTGCGTCCGGAGAGCTGTGTTTTCTAGACAAAATTAATTAACCATGTTTAGTGGATATATATATA